>JBAMJV010008088.1:0-76735 GCA_037951105.1 Echinarachnius parma
CATCTTCATCACCACCACCACCATCGTCGTCATCATCATGATCATCATTTTTAAAAGTAAAGCTATTTACCAGACTTGTAGTAGTCATAGAACTTGATGACAGCATCCTTAGTTTCATCATCATCATCATCACCAACGTCATCATCATCATCTTCTTCCTCTCCACCACCGTCATCGTCGTCGTCATCATCATCATCATCATCATCATGTTTAAAAGTAAAGCTACCTACCAGACTTGTAGTAGTCATAGAACTTGATGACAGCATCCGTAGTTTCATCATCATCATCACCAACATCATCATCATCATCATCATTTTTATCATCACCGTCGTCATCACTATTAAAAGTTTAAGCTACCTACCAGATTTGTAGTAGTCCTAGACCTTGATGACAGTATCCTTGGTTCAATCATCATCATCGTCATCATCATCATCACCATCATCATCATCGTCATCATCATTGTCGTTATCATTATTACAAGTTAAAGCTATTTACCAAGCTTGTAGTAGTCATAGACCTTGATGACAGTATCCTAGGTTTTATCATCTCCATCCTCATCATCATCATTTGCATCATCATTAAAAGCAAATTATACGTTACCAGGGTTATAGTAGTCATAGACCTCGATGACAGCATCCTTAGTTTCATCATCACCACCATCATCATCATCATCGTCATCATTATTACAAGTTAAAGCTATTTACCAGGCTTGTAGTAGTCATAGACCTTGATGACAGCATCCTTGGTTTCCTTCACAACGATCTCCTGCTTCAGCTGTATCGGCACACAGCGAGTGGTGTCATCGAACTGTATAATGGATAACATGATAATTATTATAATATAACATATCAGATTTAATGTGTCAATAAACACTTCCAAAACACTTCCTTAACCTATTCATAACTAGAACCTGGTATAACATGTATCAAGTCTACAGAAATGACAATTATCTTGTAGTCAACAGGTTTATACAACATGTCACAAAATTAATTACAACGCGACTTTCTGCAACGAGAATTTTAAAGATAGTAGATCAATCAGAATGATATTTCAGGGTATGAAACTATAACTTATTACCTACATCTTGCAGAAAACCCTATTCGATTTGCTTCAGTGGTCATGGAGAATGAGGATCTTTTGTCAATCATGTCAGATGTCCCTTCCCTCCAGGTTTTGTAATGTAAGGAGACGTGTTGTCCGTTGTGTTCACGCGTTATGAACGAAAATGGACACATGACATGATTGACAAAAGATCCTCATTCTCCATGACCACTGAAGCAAATCGAATAGGATTTTCTGCAAGATGTAGGTAATAAGTTATATATTCATACCCTGAAATATCATTCTGATTGATCTACTATTTTAAAGTTATCGTTGCAGAAAGTCCCGTTGTAATTAATTTTGGGACATGTTGTAGATGAGTCTTGAGACAAGACCTTTACAGAGGAACAAAATTATGAATCCAGTTCCAACGATGCATTTGTTGTTTATCTCGAAACATTAAGCAAAGAATTGGGCTTTGGTGGGAATCAATGGTGTAAGTCACTCTTTCCACTCTAAAGATAATCATGTTGACAGTCTCATACTCCTTGTAGAAACCATATTTAACTTTATTTATTTTATTTTGTTTAACTTTTCCCAAATTAGACATGATTATTCTCTAAACATTTGGCAACACATAGAGACGCAATTTAGCCAACAATCAACTTAACACAATGTATACGGGAGCGTCGTTGGCCCGGTATTAAATCTATGAAACTTTCATAATCTAGTTGGGTTAAACGCATTTCTCTCTCTTATCAAATGATATCATTATAATCATTGGTTACCTGGTCAAAGTAGAGAGCCAGTGGCTTGCCCTTCTCGTACTTGTCGATTCGCTTCAGGCCGATTCCAGCTCCAATCTCAGATTGCATCAACTCCAGTGAATCCTCGTGGGGGATGTACCCGGACACCATCTTCATTTCTATCACGGCCATGTTGGTTTCTTCCCCACTGCCAGTATACCTGCAACAAAAGTATAACGACATAAATCGTATCGAACATAATGTCATAAAATATTGCATCATTATCAATGAGTGTGACTTCATCTATCATTATTCTAATCTTTGACTTTCTTGTCCCCGCACACAGCTGGGTCAGGCAATGCATTGCTGTCCGCATTTTGGACAAACACCCCAATATTGAGGAGGTTCTCACCTGCTGCAGATTGTGACTTTCTTGCCCCCGCACACAGCTGGGTCGGACATTGCATTGCTGTCCGCATCTTGGACAAACACCCTAATGTCCAAGAGAAGGTTAAGTAACCTCACAGAGACATTATCATCAGGTTTCTCACTCTTGAACATTCACCTTCCCATTATGGTAGAGAAGGAGAGCACTGACAACTCACCTGATGCAGATTGTGACTTTCTTGCCCCAGCACACAGCTGGGTCGGGCATGGCATTGCTGTCAGCGTCTTGGACAAACCCCCCCCCACCCCCCCCCCCCTCAATGTCCAAGAGAAGGTTAAGTAACCTCACAGAGACATTATGACAAGAATTCTTCATCAGGTTTCTCACTCTTGAACATTCACATTCCCATTATGGTATAGAGAGCACTGACAACTTACCTGATGCAGATTGTTACTTTCTTGCCCCAGCACACAGCTGGGTCGGACATTGCATTGCTGTCCGCATCTTGGACAAACACCCTAATGTCCAGGAGAAGGTTAAGTAACCTCACAGAGACATTATCATCAGGTTTCTCACTCTTGAACATTCACATTCCCATTATGGTAGAGAGAGCACTTCTGACAACTCACCTGATGCAGATTGTTACTTTCTTGTCCCCGCACACAGCTGGGTCGGGCAATGCATTGCTGTCTGCGTCTTCGACGGACACCCTGATGTCGAAGAGAAGACGGTTCGGTAACAGGACAGGGACATTGTACCTCAATTCGGCCTAGAAAGGGAGGGGAAGGGAAGAAATGAGAATTATGGTTTAATAACTGAATTAAGTAATTGATTTAAGGTACTGCTGACAAGGTCAGAAATAGAAGTATTGCTGTCCTCTTCTTCGACGGACACCCTGATGTTGAAGAGAGGACGGTTCGGGAACATGACAGGGACATTGTACCTCAACTCGGCCTAGATAGAAGGTGGAAGATGAAATTATTAGTGATTGAAGTCAATGTTTTTGTCAGATTTTCAGAATCAATTTAGCAAATTATAAATGGTACTGCTAGGTTGGACACAGTATTGCTGTCCGCATCTACGACGGACACCATGATGTTGAAGAGAGGACGGTTCAGGGTCATGACAGGGACATTGTACCTCAACTCAGCCTAGAAGGGGGGGGGGCAAAATAAAATGAGAATTATAGTTAGTGACTGAAGTAATTGTTTATGCCAGATTTTCAGCATTAATTAAGTAAATTATCAATGGTACTGCTAGGTCTAACACAGTACTGCTGTCCGCATCTTCGATGGACACCGTGACGTCGAAGAGAAGACAGTTCAATAACAGGACAGGGACATTGTACCTCGGCTCCGCCTAGAAAGGAAGGGGAAGGGAAGAAATGAGAATTATAGTTAGTGACTGAAGTCATTGCTTTTGTCAGAATTTTTGAAAGTTTTGCTATTTCAATAGTTTTGTATATTGGTCAGAAAAGATTAGTGGATAACCTGGATTACTGATTGTGATGGAACTCAAGATGATTGTATGGGTTAGAACTGAACCTAATGATTGAGATGGAACTCAAGATGATTGTATGGGTTAGAACTGAACCTAATGATTGAGATGGAACTCAAGATGATTGTATGGGTTAGAACTGAACCTAATGATTGAGATGGAACTCAAGATGATTGTATGGGTTAGAACTGAACCTAATGATTGAGATGGAACTCAAGATGATTGTATGGGTTAGAACTGAACCTAATGATTGAGATGGAACTCAAGATGATTGTATGGGTTAGAACTGAACCTAATGATTGAGATGGAACTCAAGATGATTGTATGGGTTAGAACTGAACCTAATGATTGAGATGGAACTCAAGATGGTTGTATGGGTTAGAACTGAACCTAATGATTGAGATGGAACTCAAGATGGTTGTATATGGGTTAGAACTGAACCTAATGATTGAGATGGAACTCAAGATGATTGTATGTGTTAGAACTGAACCTAATGATTGAGATGGAACTCAAGATGATTGTATGGGTTAGAACTTAATGCCCTTTTCAATTTCACCCAATAATGTTGTTAATCATATTTCTGAACATTTTAAATATTTGCTGAAAATTCGGCATCACATAGTAGTCTAGTCGGAATGGGGGGTTCCCATGCACCCAAAAGATATATTTTTCTAACTCACATTTTTGTAAACCTGAATATGTCTAGTTAAAGAATTTTGATGTTAACAAGACCAAATCGTGTCCCATGGGTGTGTTTGGCGGCCATCTTGGACACCATGTTGGATTTCAATGGCAAAAAGTGTAGCTTACCTAAATGTTGAATAACGGGACATGAAAAGAAAATTGAACATGTATTTAGGAATAGTTGGCAACGAGGGATTATATCAAAACAATTTTACAATATCTATCCTAATTTGAATACGTAATTTGGCGACAATCGTGGTCGCCATCTTGGATTTTGTCCAAAAAAGACGATTTTCGAATATATCTCTTAGAACATATCTAACTAAATGATGCCTCCGCCATTACGCAATTTATTCATATCAAGCCCAAATCAACATGTACACAGAATGAATTCTGTCAACTAAATTTTGATGGTACTCTTGTCTTTTAGATCTTGACATATCACAATTATGAGCTATAAGTGACCTTGACCTTTGCCCTCATGACCCCAAAATCTAATGACTACAATTGTTCCCTAAGATACATTCAGGTATCAAGTTGGATTGAAATCTGATATTCAGTTCTTGAGATTTCCAATCTCAAGCTACTTTTACATATAATGAGCCCTGTGACCTTTAACCTCATGACCCCCAAAATCTAATCAGTTCATTGGCTCTCCAAGGAACATACATGTACCAAGTTTGGTCAGAATCTGTCAATCCGTTCTTGAGATAACGCGATCACGAGCTATTTTTGCATATATAATGAGCTCTGTGACCTTTGACCTTTGACCTCATGACCCCAAAATCTAATCAGATCATCGGCCCCCCAAGATACATACATGTACCAAGTTTGGTCAGAATCTGTCAATCCCTTCTTGAGATAACGCAATCACAAGCTATTTTTGCATATATAATGAGCTCTGTGACCTTTGACCTTTGACCTCATGACCCCAAAATCTACTCAGATCATTGGACCCCCAAGATACATACATGTACCAAGTTTGGTCAGAATCTGTCAATCCGTTCTTGAGATAACGCGATCACGAGCTATTTTTGCATATATAATGAGCTCTGTGACCTTTGACCTTTGACCTCATGACCCCAAAATCTAATCAGATCATCGGCCCCCCAAGATACATACATGTACCAAGTTTGGTCAGAATCTGTCAATCCCTTCTTGAGATAACGCGATCACAAGCTATTTTTGCATATATAATGAGCTCTGTGACCTTTGACCTTTGACCTCATGACCCCAAAATCTAATCAGATCATTGGACCCCCAAGATACATACATGTACCATGTTTGGTCAGAATCCATCAATCCGTTCTTGAGATAACGCGATCACGAGCTATTTTTGCATATATAATGAGCTCTGTGACCTTTGACCTTTGACCTCGTGACCCCAAAATCTAATCAGATCATCGGCCCCCCAAGATACATACATGTACCAAGTTTGGTCAGAATCTGTCAATCCCTTCTTGAGATAACGCGATCACGAGCTATTTTTGCATATATAATGAGCTCTGTGACCTTTGACCTTTGACCTCATGACCCCAAAATCTAATCAGATCATTGGCACCCCAAGATACATACATGACCCAAGTTTGGTGAAAATCCGTCCATCGGTTCTTGAGATAACGCGATCACGAGAACGGGACGTACGTACGGACGTACGTACGTACGTACGGACGGACGGACAACCCGAAAACATAATGCCTCCGGCTACTTCGTTGCGGAGGCATAATAAAAAGACTAATAGACATGACTGTTCATTAAATGCATCATGGAATATTTGATCAATATGTTCTTGTTCATAATTCAATCATATTAATTCAAACAGGGGATCGTGGCCGCCATTTTGTGCCACTCTTTGCCACCATGTTGGATTTCACTGAAATACGTGTACATTGCTTATCTCTGAAGTAGGGTCATACAAATACAAATTAACACATTTTATTTGGGTAAAATACCAACGAGGGATTAGTTGAAGAATAATTATAATGATTTAACCAATTTGAATGCATAATTTGGCAGCCATCTTGGATTTTGGTGAAAAAAAAAATATTTTCATACATTTCTCGAGATAAATAAAAAAAAACAGTAAATACAAAGCAAATAAGCATGTTTTTGTTAATAATTTCGCAACTAGGGATGACTAATGAATATAATTTGAATTATTTGTATGCCTGCCAGCTTGGCAGCCATCTTGGACTTTAATGAAAAATTGTATTTGTACATAAATTATCTTTTTAAACAAGTATCGTACATTTAAGTCCAATTGTAATATTCTTTGTTTGATACGTATTGATAGATATAGCATTGAAACGTGATGTCAGAATATAAAACCACCCAATTCGGGTCTTCGTAGCCACCTTGGTGGCCATCTTTGATTTCCAATCCAATCCGATCTCCAATTATCTGATTTAGCAGAGCATGGCAGGCTTTTGCCATGCCTTGAAATACATCAGACATGTGAATTATTTGAAGGTGGACTAGCTGAGGGAAGTCAAATCCCTCTGAAAATTTGGAACCGACCGTAAATGTACTGGGCCGAGAGCCAAGAGTGTATCCATCTTCAGCTAAAGCTTTACCTTTAGCGAAAGTACTTCTCTTGTACAAATGAGGTGTCCAATATCTGTTAGCCGAGTGAGGACTGGGGAGAACCAGTTGGCAGCTGTTTTGATGTCAAAGATTGCATGATCAGCCTCCATGATGCAGACATACTTCTAGTATCATGGGAACGTATTGGTTGGTCAATAACTTCACCACCTGTCACACGAATGTTCTTAGCAATCCATTTGATAAGGATGTCTTAAAATCACATGAAACATCACATGGTTTCTAACTCCTGCCTATAAATTGAGAGGGTCTAAGGACAATGCTTAATTAGTGTAATGCTATTTCTGCAGGTAGAACAAAACATTTTTCAAGATCTCCGTCGTCCAGGAGACTAAAAATTTACTGTCGACAGACCCCATCAAGTACATCCAGGACATCCAGTACATCCAGTACATCCAGGATGGCATCACCGTCTGAGAAGATTCAAGGCTGAAACCTACACAAATCTGATAAGAGAACACACTTATATCCGTGGAATAAAGTTAGAAGAAGTCACTGCGGAGCCATCTTGGAACGAGATCCTACTTTCACATGGGCGGTTAATGTGACCTATCAGACCATTGGAACGACCCTTCAAGATGAAAGGTGTGAGATGAACTGGTCGACGGATTATGCTTACAGTGGCCATGCGTGACCAAGACTAACGATCTTTCGGACAGGCCTAACTCTTTTTTAGGCAACTGGACTAGAATTAGCCACACAGATGGTATCAGGTTCAATGAGACCTCAGTGACAGATGTTGAACCAGACATGCCAGAAGACCACAATTATGATTGATTCGGCGCACGAAACACAACTACAAGGGATCACATGCACGAGACGGAAGGTTGAAATCTAGTGTTCTTCAACCCATGTCGAAAAAACAGTTGAACATTAGTTCACATTGTTACCAGTTGATACTAGTTGGCCAACTGGTTTCAATATGGAAATTGGTACACTGGAATAAACTGAAACAACCAGTAAAAAAAAGAACCCAGTTAGGCTGACCAGCACGAAACCCAATTGAAACCATTAGGAAACCTGTAGTGGGATTAATTAGTACATGAGGACCAGTCAAAGTAATTGGTTTCCACTGGTATTTTGAATTGGTTTCAACTGGTATTTCTATTGGTTTCAACTGGTCTGCTGCATCTGTCAATTTATGATTACTGGGAACCGGGAATTTTAACTGATACCGTTTGATGCCAGTTAAAACCATTAAAAGATCAGTTGAATATCCAACTGGTTTCAACTGATTTTTTCGACCTGGGAATCAACATGTCTTGAGTGTACGTAACTGGGTAAGTTGATGCCTTGAACTAAGAAGAAACATGTTGTATCATGGTTCAGTTTCAGGAAATTACTACTCATCCACATCTGCATTCTCAGTCAAACCGTCTTACATCTTCTGGTATGCAGCAAGGTCTGAACGCCATGGCTTGAAGCAACTTAGACATGTTAGAGTGGAGTATCATATATGTATATAATATGATAACTCACGTCGTGATGCTATGCGATGTCCCTAAGTTAAGTGTGAATGGTGAATGTGATAGGTCCCATGGCAGGCTCCTGATGGAATGTAACAACCCAAGTTCTGTTTTCGATGTAGAGTGCAGCTAGGGCGATAGTTCGGAATATGATTTAGGTTTCTTGCATTGCTTCCCTTGTTTTTTGGTATTTTTCATGTTCCGAATCAATAATAATGGTGGTCTTTTGGTTCAACACCTGTAACTCAGGTCTCATTGAACCTGATTTCATCTTGATGCATCCGTGTGGCCATTTTTAAAACCATTTGATTGAAAAACAAACATGTGTTAAAGTGTTAGATAGCATTAGTATTGGCCACTCATGGTCTCTGCAAGCATGATCAGTCGACCGGTCCGTCTTACACCTCTCATCTCACAATAACCGCCAATGTAGAATCAAGATCTTGTTTACCGACAGCTTCGCAGTGTCTTCTTCTAACTTGATTCCAGGGTTATGAGTGTATACTTTTTGTCATATTTGTGTATGTTTCAGCCTGTGGTCCTCGCTGGAGCCTCGCATCACTATCAATTAGTCAATGTCATGTGTTTGTTAGACATCTTTTTACAATGTATTGTTAAGGCCATTGGTGTGGTAGATGGTGATGGAGTCTCTGTCAGTCCGATATGGTCCCATGATACTAGAGGTGTTTATGCATCATGGTCGCTGATCATTTATGCAATCATTGGCATTCAAACAGCTGCGAACTGGTTCCCACCATATGTGTTGTTTATAAGCTATTACATCAGCGATCTTGTGGATGTATGTTCTTCTCTTGCTGATGTGGCTAAGAAGTGTCATCTGCACAATTATCCCAGGCTCTTGCATACCTTGATGGTTTGGTGCGGGTTAGTGAGTATGCATTTGTGATACAGGGGTAAGACATAAGTTTCGGATCCTGACATAGATTACTCCCTAGAAGTCATTATCCATGAGGATAAGATAATTACAAATAACAACATAATGACAACCTTGCATGAATCAAAATGTATTAAACAGCACAGGTGTGATTGTGTTACAAGTGATGAAACTGTTATTGGACACCTCCTTCGTACAAGAGGAGTATGGCACGTTCGCCGAAGGTAAAGGTGGATGCTTTAGCATATCCGATAAGCATCGGGCTGTCTGGCAGGTGCTAACTGCGTAATTATTAACCAAACCGAGTACCCAGTTACTAGTCCCGCTCGCTGACCCCGTGCCGTATAATATCTCTCACACAGCTAGCTAGCTCGCGGTCGCATAGAGAATCTCTAAGCCATATAGAGCCTGGACGCTGGGCTCTTGGTCTACTATATATTTATGATCGGTTCAATATTTTCAGAGGGAACTGACTTCACTCAGCCCAACTCTAGGCAATTTACATGTCCGATGTATTTCAAGGCACTGCAAAAGTCTGGCAATGCTCTGCTAAAGCAGATGATTGGAGATTGGTTAAGAAAAAGATGGCCGCCAAAGTGCCAGTATGTGAAGTTTTATATTCTGATATCATACGTCCATAAACTATCATACAGAAAATGTGATCGTTTGACTTGAACTTATATACGATACTTGTTAAAAAGATAAGTTATGTACAAATACAATTTTTCATTAAAATCCAAGATGGCTGCCAAGTTGGCAGGCATACAAATAACTTAAATTATATTTATTAGTCATCCCTAGTTGCGAAATTATAAAAAAAAACATGCTTATTTGCTTTGTATTTATTATTGTTTTATTTATCTCGAGAAATGTATGAAAATATGTTTTTTTCACCAAAATTCAAGATGGCTGCCAAATTATGCATTCAAATTGGTTAAATCAATATGATTATTCTTCAACTAATCCCTCGTTGGTATTTTACCGAAATAAAATATGTTAATTTGTATTTGTATGACCCTACTTCAGAGATAAGCAATGTACACGTATTTCAGTGAAATCCAACATGGTGGCAAAGAGTGGCACAAAATGGCGGCCAGGACCCCCTGTTTGAATTCATATGATTGAATTATTAACAAGAACATATTGATCAAATATTCCATGATGCATTTCATGAACAGTCATGTCTATTAGTCTTTTTATTAGATATGTTCTAAGAGATATATTCGAAAATCGTCTTTTTTGGTCAAAATCCAAGATGGCGACCACGATTGATGCCAAATTACGTATTCAAATTAGTTTAGATATTGTAAAATTATTTTGATGTAATCCCTCGTTGCCAAATATTCATAAATGAATGTTCAATTTTCTTTTCATGTCCCGCTATTCAACATTTAGGTAAGTTACACCTTTTGCCATTGAAATATAACATGGTGTCCAAGATGGCCGCCAAACACACCCATGGGACACGATTTGGTCTTGTTAACATCAAAATTCTTTAACTAGACATATTCAGGTTTACAAAAATGTGAGTTAAAAAAATATATCTTTTGGGTGCATGGGACCCCCCTATTCCTCCCCTACTATAGAGTATATAGGCTCTGATGAACAAGATGGTATAAGCAGAACTAAAATTAGCCTACTGCAGTCAACTTAACCTGTTCACCTTGAGATTCTGAAATCGCCATAGACTTTGTACATCGCCCAGCCGGTTTCCGTAAGCTACGGGTTAATGCCCTTTTCAGTCTCGCCCAATGATATGGTAATCATATGGAATATGGTTATGGTATCATCAGCATGTATCTTACCTGGAACAAGGCACATCCAGCTCCAGTAGCAGTGACAGTCAGTTCAGTTGGGACCTCGGCCAGGTCCTCGCGCTGGAGAATGAGCCGATTGTCGTTGCTGACGGTGAAGTTGCGGACCCGAGCTTCAGCAGGGGGCGTCCTTGTTGCGTCGACACTGATATTCAGTGCCAGAAGGGAATCCGGGTCATAGACCACTTCGGCAAACTGGGCTAGAGCTTGTAGACCAACAACCGTGTCCTATATGGTAATATTATAAAGAAAACAATTATTTTGTATTACATATTTTGACTACATTAATTCAAAAATTAGATTTGTGTTTGTTTGTGAAGTTTGCGTAGATTAAATATATGAATAATCATGAAATCTATTTTAAACTTTTGATCACAATACAAATATTTACCAATACAGATGAACTTTCATAGTAATATGAATAATCATATTGTGGTGCTTTGCAATTGCTTTACAAACCACTGGTGTAGATCTGTAAGTGCAAAGATCTATTCATTGATCCCCCTCTGAACAATACGTGTTACGTAAGGATATACGCCAGTGTTACCAAACCCTACCCTACGATTTTGCACCACGAACCTGAGTAGAGGAGAAGCCACCAAATCCGTTGCGCTGGGAGTTGAGCCACTTCACGATAGGCATCGTCTCCATGAGGACGGCATTGAATTCCCGATCCGGATCCTGGTTCAGGTAGCTGAGAAGGGCGTAGGATGTCACCTCGATATCGGAGGATGGGGCGTGACAGTGGTCACTGCAAAGGGTCTCCTCTGTTTCAGAGACATCGCTGTTGCTCCAGTAACTGACTCTCACTGTAGGAAACATAACAAACAATATAATCACAACAAATTAATTGTGACGAATCAACGAATATATCAATCATTCAATAATTTGACCAACTAACGAACTTGTCAATCAATTCACTTATCAAATATCAACCAATAAATCCATGGATCAATCAATCCATCCATCCATAAATCAACCAATCTATTCAGCAATCAACCCATCAATCAATCAATCAATCAATTATTCAATCAATCGATCAATCAGTGGTCACTGAACAGGGCCTCCTCCTTCTTGGTAACATCGCTGTTGCTCCAGTCAAATTCATTTGCAAAAAAATTGACATACAAATTAATAATTAAATACCCAACAATCTGTCTACCAATCAACCAATGGATCAATCAATCCAACCAACCAACCAACCAACTATCCAACTATCCAACCCACTGACCAAACGACCAATCAATCCATACATGTACATCAATCGATCAATCAATCGATTTATCCATAAATCAATTAACCAATCACTCAATGAACCAGCCAATTGACCATCAAATAAAACCACTAATCAACCAAACAATTCAACCTACGGTCTCCCTGCATTCTGTTCTCCAAGTAATAGATGCAATCGGCCTGAGTGTCATAGGAGTGAGCTAGACCCAACGCATAGCTGCTGATAGCCAGGGTATAAGTGTTGATACATCTATACATCAATTACTCCATCAATCACACCAACTACACATTTAATCAATATAACGTACGGTCTCCCTGCGTTCTGTTCTCCAAGTAATAGATGCAATCGGCCTGAGTGTCATAGGAGTGAGCTAGACCCAACGCATAGCTGCTGATAGCCAGGGTATACATGTAAGTGTTGTTACATCTATACATCAATCACTCACTCAATCAATTCATCAATCAATCAATCAATCAACCCAACGCATAGCTGCTGATAGCCAGGGTATAAGTGTTGATACATCAATTACTCCATCAATCAACCAACCAACCAATCAACTAAACTAACCAACTAAACATTCAATCAATTCAACCTACGGTCTCCCTGCATCCTGTTCTCCAAGTAATAGATGCAATCCGCCTGAGTGTCATAGGCATGTGCCAGACCCAACGCATAGCTGCTGATAGCCAGGGTGTAGGTATCCATCTCAGCCTCTTCCGTGCTATCCACCCAGTGTTGAATGCAGTCTAGGCCCGCCGTCACAGATTCATCCTGCAGATGAACAAGAAAAAAATGTATACAAGTTTTTACCAATAATGACACTGAATTAAAAATACATCATTTAAACCGAAAACTCAATGAAAATCCTATAATATGCATATTGTACCTCTTCTGAAAGCTGAGAACATACTGAGCATGAAAAGGTTAATTTTGAAGCCCTAACACCGCCCAGAAAACAATTAAAAGCAAATTTAAACTCTTATTCTGAACCCCGATTTTCGCCGTTTGACGGCGATTTGGTGTAGAGAAATTTGATGACGTCACAGGATGACTAGGCCCAAACGTTAACCACCCCGCGTACGGCGGCCGCGGACGGTAGAACGGTAGTACCCTTTGCCTCCCCCAACGATCCCCCAGTCCAGCTCGCGCGAGTTATGCTGCCCTGCTCAATCGATAGAACGCTGTCCTTGTCAATGTCATTTTTCTTGTTAGATTCGACCTGATATCTGCAAAATCGGAGAATGGTGGAAATGTCTAAAGGAAGTGAAAATTTCAGGCATGGTTTTGAAGTGGAAATCGCGAGTTCGCCAGTATCGACAAAGTTGAATTCGAGTCGCAAAGTCGGCAACTGGACTAGAATTAGCCACACAGATGGTATCAGGTTCAATGAGACCTCAGTGACAGATGTTGAACCAGACATGCCAGAAGACCACAATTATGATTGATTCGGCGCACGAAACACAACTACAAGGGATCACATGCACGAGACGGAAGGTTGAAATCTAGTGTTCTTCAACCCATGTCGAAAAAACAGTTGAACATTAGTTCACATTGTTACCAGTTGATACCAGTTGGCCAACTGGTTTCAATATGGAAATTGGTACACTGGAATAAACTGAAACAACCAGTAAAAAAAAGAACCCAGTTAGGCTGACCAGCACGAAACCCAATTGAAACCATTAGGAAACCTGTAGTGGGATTAATTAGTACATGAGGACCAGTCAAAGTAATTGGTTTCCACTGGTATTTTGAATTGGTTTCAACTGGTATTTCTATTGGTTTCAACTGGTCTGCTGCATCTGTCAATTTATGATTACTGGGAACCGGGAATTTTAACTGATACCGTTTGATGCCAGTTAAAACCATTAAAAGATCAGTTGAATATCCAACTGGTTTCAACTGATTTTTTCGACCTGGGAATCAACATGTCTTGAGTGTACGTAACTGGGTAAGTTGATGCCTTGAACTAAGAAGAAACATGTTGTATCATGGTTCAGTTTCAGGAAATTACTACTCATCCACATCTGCATTCTCAGTCAAACCGTCTTACATCTTCTGGTATGCAGCAAGGTCTGAACGCCATGGCTTGAAGCAACTTAGACATGTTAGAGTGGAGTATCATATATGTATATAATATGATAACTCACGTCGTGATGCTATGCGATGTCCCTAAGTTAAGTGTGAATGGTGAATGTGATAGGTCCCATGGCAGGCTCCTGATGGAATGTAACAACCCAAGTTCTGTTTTCGATGTAGAGTGCAGCTAGGGCGATAGTTCGGAATATGATTTAGGTTTCTTGCATTGCTTCCCTTGTTTTTTGGTATTTTTCATGTTCCGAATCAATAATAATGGTGGTCTTTTGGTTCAACACCTGTAACTCAGGTCTCATTGAACCTGATTTCATCTTGATGCATCCGTGTGGCCATTTTTAAAACCATTTGATTGAAAAACAAACATGTGTTAAAGTGTTAGATAGCATTAGTATTGGCCACTCATGGTCTCTGCAAGCATGATCAGTCGACCGGTCCGTCTTACACCTCTCATCTCACAATAACCGCCAATGTAGAATCAAGATCTTGTTTACCGACAGCTTCGCAGTGTCTTCTTCTAACTTGATTCCAGTGTTATGAGTGTATACTTTTTGTCATATTTGTGTATGTTTCAGCCTGTGGTCCTCGCTGGAGCCTCGCATCACTATCAATTAGTCAATGTCATGTGTTTGTTAGACATCTTTTTACAATGTATTGTTAAGGCCATTGGTGTGGTAGATGGTGATGGAGTCTCTGTCAGTCCGATATGGTCCCATGATACTAGAGGTGTTTATGCATCATGGTCGCTGATCATTTATGCAATCATTGGCATTCAAACAGCTGCGAACTGGTTCCCACCATATGTGTTGTTTATAAGCTATTACATCAGCGATCTTGTGGATGTATGTTCTTCTCTTGCTGATGTGGCTAAGAAGTGTCATCTGCACAATTATCCCAGGCTCTTGCATACCTTGATGGTTTGGTGCGGGTTAGTGAGTATGCATTTGTGATACAGGGGTAAGACATAAGTTTCGGATCCTGACATAGATTACTCCCTAGAAGTCATTATCCATGAGGATAAGATAATTACAAATAACAACATAATGACAACCTTGCATGAATCAAAATGTATTAAACAGCACAGGTGTGATTGTGTTACAAGTGATGAAACTGTTATTGGACACCTCCTTCGTACAAGAGGAGTATGGCACGTTCGCCGAAGGTAAAGGTGGATGCTTTAGCATATCCGATAAGCATCGGGCTGTCTGGCAGGTGCTAACTGCGTAATTATTAACCAAACCGAGTACCCAGTTACTAGTCCCGCTCGCTGACCCCGTGCCGTATAATATCTCTCACACAGCTAGCTAGCTCGCGGTCGCATAGAGAATCTCTAAGCCATATAGAGCCTGGACGCTGGGCTCTTGGTCTACTATATATTTATGATCGGTTCAATATTTTCAGAGGGAACTGACTTCACTCAGCCCAACTCCAGGCAATTTACATGTCCGATGTATTTCAAGGCACTGCAAAAGTCTGGCAATGCTCTGCTAAAGCAGATGATTGGAGATTGGTTAAGAAAAAGATGGCCGCCAAAGTGCCAGTATGTGAAGTTTTATATTCTGATATCATACGTCCATAAACTATCATACAGAAAATGTGATCGTTTGACTTGAACTTATATACGATACTTGTTATGATTTCAAATTAGTTATCTTTTTTATCTGTTTTGTGTAACTACTTTGAAATCATGACCATTATTTGAGCAATGGTCGAAGATTTAGTTGTTTTTGGGTACGTTACATTAATTTGTTTCGTATGGTACTCTTCATGAGCGCGTCACGGGCAGCGTAGCGTGCCGACACCGGAGTGCGGGTACAATAGTGAACTAGCGCCAAAAGTCTCCCAAATCCCCGTTATCATTGTCGCTGTCTGATGAATCATTCCTGTCCTCTTCTTCATCTTCTTCGGAAAAATCCATTGCGAAATTCAGTTTGAGAGTATTTTCCTCCATACAATGCACGCGCGTCGCTTTGCTTGATCAGCTGATCGGCCGGGCCGGGCCCATTCAACCGGTGACGTCACGATTTTCAGGCCGATCGTTGAGCGAATTTCAGTCAACGAGACGGCTCTCTTTTGCCCCATTTTCGAAGACTTTTAAAGTCAAATTTCAACATCTATATCGCGGATTAATATCCTTAGAAAAAGTAACATTTCCTTCACAAACATACCAAATTTTGCCAATTTGAAAGTCAACGAGGGTTCGGTTTAAAGGGCAATGAAACTATGGCTTTCGGTTATTATTATCGTTTAGAGGGTAAACAGACATTTGATTTGATACATAACTTGGCAATTTTGGCCTCCTGGATCCCATGAAATCCTTACGTGAACATACCCACATTTTACTAATTCTTACGGCGGCAAAAGTTGATGAGAGTGGCCATGTTCTTGTAATTACCCGACATGCTTTGCTTAGGGCCAAACAAAAAGCTTTTCACTGATTTCAAAGCATCTACAAGTATTCAGACAATGGTTTGAATTGGTGCTATTGAAATACATTAGTGCATATCATTGACCGTAGTCCGCACAAACCTAATAATGGTGGCGTCCAGTGTTTGCGTGAATACCGTATTTGCCGGTGTATAAACCGCACCTGTGTATTAACCGCACCCCCTTTTTTTTGCAAGTTTTTTGAAAAAAAGTGTGGTTATATGATATAAACCGCACCCGTGTATTAACCGCACCCCCATTTTTGAATTATTTTTTTGGAAAAAAGGTGAGGTTAATACACCAGCAAATACGGTAGTGGTATATCTGATAGAGTTTTCACATATTTCTTCCAAAGCAGAAATCTGAGTCGGAGTAATGTTACATATAATAAGCAAGCATATTACGATGTATAAAGTAGGATAAACTATATTCTTGAGTTACATTGCCCTTTAAGACAAACTTATTGAGCTTCCCTAAAATACTACCTTTGCTCCCCGTATGTTTTGATGTATGGACTATACAGAACTTGTTACCATTGTCTGCTTGCCTCAAATAAAGACCTCAAATTAGACCTTTGAATATACCATCACACAGGCTTGGTTTGTAGTGATAAAATACAGCATTTTTTAGAGGTTTTGCTTTTTAAAGTTACTGAATAACTGTAAAACATTTACCACACTTAGAAAATGTTGTATTAAGCATATGTAAATGTAATATATTACTATCGCTATTATATTTGAAAATGCTAAGTAATATTAATATCAATTTGGGAAATATCATTTATAATAACTATTATATCATTGTTATTATAAATATTACCTAGTTTTAACATTATCGAGAAATATTTCAATCAATATTATTATCAATATCATTAAAACATACCCAAGGTGATGCGCCAGCTTCCAGGAGTGCACTTGTGACAAAAGCAGTAAGGGTGACTGGACTGGACACCGCGCCCTGGAACAAAGGGATCAGAGACAAGAAAAGTGGAACAATTAAAAAACAAAGTCAAACTCCAAAGACCAGGAAAGGTGGTCTTTATAACCACATGGTCCTATTCAGACATGTTTATTATTTTCAGTGTAATTTGATGTTATTAATAAACTGAGGGGAAATGAATTTAATTGAATTGAATTGAAGTTCATTTATAATAATGGTATTTTATTCATCATTGGCAGCTACAAGCTGAATAAAATGCAACAATATCTACAAACATCAAAATAGCTCAGACGAAATCATGAGGTATAAATAACTATTGTTTATATACATAAAATAATTAAAGACAGAAATACTAATAACACATAAATAATATAACGAATTTGCCGTTGATACTATACTAATGAACGTTGATAAATTAAGTTGATAATTGTTAAAAAGATAGTTTATCTTGTACCTGCATCTCTTTATGGATGACGCGTCCACGCTTCACAACACATCCCATCGCATCTCTCCCGTTTCTAGCCAGCCAACGTCTCGTTCTTGCCAGATCGGCCTCGTCGATATCCATGAAGTCTTGGGCTTGAGCAAAGCACCTCAGCACGAACGCCGTGAGCCACGTGCTTCCCTCTCCGTCCGATTGCCCAAAGGCACTGTAGGAAGCATCCCGCAACTGGTAAGTCAGCTCTCGCTGGTATCCTACGAATTAGAAAACAATAACACGTTTTACAAACTGTAGGTACATGTATATCAGTAGTTAAATTGAAGGTCTCTATTGTTTGTGATGCAAAATATTCTGATAATAATTGTCTAATTTGGAGAAGATTCATACACAAATTTCAAAGAGCTACATTTGGTTTCTTCAAGGCTTTCAACATTTAAACATGATTATCTCTGAAGTGCAAAAAGAGATTTAGTGCCCCTCTCTTTCTCAACTGTCAAAAAAACTAAAACAAAATACCTTGGCGCATGAACTCAAGGGCTTTCTCCTGGATGGAGGTGGTCAGTTGGCCGCTAGAGGATAGGTACTGCATGACAAAGATGTTTGGAGCCATGAAGATCATGTTCTGCTCTCCGCAACCAAAAGGCATCCTCAGAAGACTGTCCAGGTTGGACATCACAGGCCCCATGATGTCACCTATAGACATAGGAAAACAAAACAGAAAATACAAAAATTGTTGTTGCTGTTATGACTACTCGCGAAAGGGCCGCCTTCGGCGGCCTTTCGCTTTGTGTGAGCGATATAAGGTGTTGAAAGGACGTACTTGAGAGTTGACACAATGGTGGATTGGAAAAACAAAACAAAAGAAGTTGGTGAATGTGATCCTAAACATAATTATAGCACGTGTGCACATAATAAATGTGTAAGAGTTTGATGTTAAAGTGTATTTTGAAGAGGTTATTTGTCAGTCTATACTAAAATTAGCGCATTTACCCCCCCCCCCCCCCCCCAAAAAAAAAAAGGAGTAAAATATTGAAAATATATCATGCATTTGTTTTGCATTTTGGTGTTTTTTAAAATTCAAATTTGCCTAAAAGAAAAATTATTTAAATGAGCCAATCTGTTTGAAGGTGGTAACACTACATTCACACAATTGTTTATATTATATCATCCAACTCAAGTTCCTTCATGGTTGTTTGAGTCTGCAGGTGTGATACACTTAAAGGAATAGTTGAGTTCTGGTAAGGAGAGTACAGTTTTAGTGAAACTGAATTTTAGTAACCAAAACCTGCATCATTACATTACAAACTAATAGTTATAACTAGAAAGGAACACAAAATTACAAATGACGTAGTAAAGATCATGTTATCATTCAAAAAGAGCCGTTAAAACGTAAGAGGGCGCTCTCTAAACACTCATCGGTTTCAACCATTTTGAATAAAATATTGTGCATGTGATGCTTGGTTGAAATAGTGATTAGATAGAGAAATAACCAACAACTATTTAAATACCTATTTTGTAACTTTTTTGAAAAGAGGAAGCATTTTTTTGAATTTTTAACGGCTGGTTCAAAATTCTCTAATAAACCCGGGGCCCCGGGTATATTACAAATTGTTATATTTATGGATATTTCAGCCGTTTCTGAACCGATTTTTGATCAAACAAAGATGATTTTATTGTTTAAATATTATGCTCTTTCAAATTTTACACTCAGTTTTTCATTACCTCACAAACCAATTAAGTAGTCTAGCGCCCTCTCTACCAAAACTCAACTTTCCCTTTAACAGGTTATCATTACTACAGTGGAACCTCGTTATAAATAGGTTGGATATAACAATACCCTCTTGATTTCGCTGGTCCCAACTCTTTATATTTGATATACTAGTAGCGAGAAACCCGATATAGCAAGGTAATTTTCATGGCTTCTAGGCTGGTCCTCGTTATAACGAGTTTCCCCTGTATTATAATATGCAAGCATTGTTGAACAAATATATGATACTAGTAGAGTGCAAATTCACGTATTCAGACCCCTAAGATAATGATATGGGTGACCTGAAGAAGTAAAAATGGAAAAAAAATCATGAACAATACTCTAGTCTAGATGCACAAGTGTTTTTTAACTGTAACTTAGCAGTGTTTACAGCCACACACGTGTGTGGCTTTATAGCCACGCCCACACTCAAAGGGGTAGTTTTGGAGAGAGGGGGTTCAAGCTATCATTCTGCATCTTTGGTCTACTATTAATAGCTGCGCTCATCTGGACTGGTAAGTACCTTATTCAAAATTAATTGTACAATTGTCAATAGAATTATAATATGAGTATGACATTGTTATTGACAGTGTCAGATGAGTTTAAAAGACTCGGAGAGATTATTTATTGGCTAGCCTCCCTATCCTAGCACCATTATAATTATATGAGCCATTATTACCATTTTGCTAACACTAACATAACAGTGGTCAGAGTCCAAAGTGGGCATTTGGAAAAATTGTGTGGAAAAAGAGATGCAGAGCATATCATTTCCACTTCCAGACCTGTACAACAAAATTGTATGTGCAGAGGTCTGTATAGCTAGACAGTCAAGATGAAGGTCAAAGGTCAATTAACGTGACTGTCTTCATTATTTATAAATTATTTAATAATTTATTATACCACACAATCTTTCCAAATTGACTCTGACCACTGTTAGTGTTAGCAAAATGGTAATGGCTCATATAATTATAATGGTGCTAGGATAAGGAGTAAGGCTTAATAGGGAGGCTAGCCAATAAATAATGTCTCCAAGTCTTTTAATCACATCTGACACTGTCAATGTCAATGACAATGTCATACTCATATATTATAATTCGATTGACAATTGTACAATTAATTTTGAATAAGGTGCTTACCAGAGTCCAGATGAGTGCAGATATAGGAGTAGACCAAAGATGCAGAATGATAGCTTGAACCCCCCTCTCTGCAGCAAATAATCAACAAATTGCAATTTGGACATGACTTCAAAACAGAATTTATCTGGTGAATGCAATTACGCAAGTTGTATAGTGTATTGCATGCATGCGATATGCATGTATGTTGCAATTGCACGTGTACGTACTGCACTGTTGGCGCGCGTACGTATAGCGATCGGCAGCAGCGCATAATGCAATCTCTATATCGCGGCCGGATCCGAATATGGCATGCAATATCCGTTGCCATGGCCATCCTCTTTCAAGAACTACTATTTTGAGTTTTAATATTTCATTTCGAGATTTCAAACAACTTATTTAAAAAATCGAAAACCTTTAGAATGATCTGCAGTCAGAACGAAACACACGTGGAATTTTTTCAGCCCGAGGCGTGCAAAACCCTAAAAGTTTTTCTACGTCAAAGGATTTCCTTACTCAAATAATATAGATTATCATCATCATCATCATCACAACCAACACCAACACCACCACCACCACCACCATCATCTTCATCTACATCACTTTAACCATCACCATCTACATCCCCACTACCACCACCATCATCGTAATCATAATCATCATTATCACCACCACCAGCACCATCATCTTCATCTTCATCTACATCATCATCATCATCACCATCACCACCAACACCACCACCATCATCATCATCATCGCCCTCATCATCAATCATCATTATCTACATCACAGTCACCACCATCATCATCATCATCATTATCATCATCGCCCTCATCATCATCATTATCTACATCACAGTCACCACCATCATCATCATCATTATCATCTTCATTATCATCATCACCTTCATCATCATTATCTACATCACAGTCACCACCCTCATCATCATCATCGCCCTTATCATCATCATCATCATCATCACCCTCATCATCATGATTATAACTTTCATTAAAACTCACCGATGACTTGGATCCTGCCACGGGCAGACCCCGGGACTACCAGGGAAGGCAGCCTGAGAGGCACCCTGGCCAAGTACAGTCCATCTTCGTCATCTGGGGGATATATAATGAGAGTCAGTAAGGAGCCTTAGCTTTTAATCCTCGCAGAATCTTTGTCAGAGGCAAAATACCAGTGAGGACATGTAGACTATGGAATATAAAGGCACATGGACACATAATTTGGGGTAAAGAGAGTCAGGACTGTGTGGCCAATTAGACTGGGCTGGGACAAGAGGGAATGTACACAAAGGGATGGCTATGTTGCCAGGGTCAAAAAAAAGTGGAACAACCTACGATGGGGGGCATAATCACTAAGGGGCATATTGACACATACTTGTCCTTTTTTTCAGACCTCTTGGAAGTTTATTTAAAACAGTCCGTGAATCACAATGATACTAACTATACAAATATCTAGTTGGTGAAATGTAAAAGTTTACAGTGATTAACAGGGTTCAAATGACGCAAGAAATATCAGTTTCTTCATAGTCTTAATTTCCTGTCTATTCTGAATCATTGATCATCATCATTCGTTTAAAAAGTTCAAAGAAAAATCACCCTATTACATCGTAAATCTGATTGAATTACGTTTGGTTGAACTCAAACAAGTTAATTCAATATTTGGTTAGTGAACATCAAGTTCAAACACAAGGTCAACGAAGGGTCTGCAGTTTTAATTTGAATTTGGCACAACTGCAATTCTCATTTAGCCCATCAGCCCAAGTATTTTCAGGACCAGCCCTGAAAAGGTTACAAACTTTTCTGATCATCTAGCATTATGATAATTACCCAAGAAATAAATGAATACAGCAAATTATCAACTTACCGGCAGGACAGATCAGTTCGCTGAACGTCTCTTCTCTTTCTGCTCCCTCGGGCTACGATTGGAATAAGAAAAGCGGAAATACAACAAACAATGAAAATACATAGAAAAGTAGACCCTATAAGGCCTACACACAACATTAGATAGTTATAAATAAAAAATGAATTAAACAGATATCCTGTGTTTCTAAAATGGACCTTCGCAATTTTATTGATTTTTTTTCACATGGTTACAAAGTATATAACAGTAATATAACAGCATTTTGTGTGTGAGTAGTATTGAAAGCAGAGGAAAGATATTTGGGCTTCACCAGGAATTGAACCCAAGAACACCCGTTTACTAGACCTGTGCTCTAACCACTGTGCCACAAGGCTCGGTTGTTGGTGGTGCTTCCAAAAAACTCTTTTCAATGCTGGTGCTAGTAATAATATATGTGGTGACACAACGATATATCTTGCGTCCGCGCGAAGCATCCCTCGGTCAGCTTGACGAAGGCCATGCAGCAGAAGCGGCCAAAACTTAGCTCTCTAGCATCGTAATAGCATCGTGAGTCAACGGACAATTAATTATACTCACGAATCTATATAACCTAACGAAACACACAAAACCCAAACAAATAAGAAATCAACTTTAGAAAAGTGTGAAGGATCATGCAAATTTTGTGACTTGCTTACCTCTACAATAATGGTGTCTTGAATGGCATCCAAGACGTTGTTGGGTATGTCTCCCCGTAGAGCAGAGGACTGGGCAATAGCATCCACTGCAGGAAAACAAATTTTAAAAAATATTGAAATGATTGATCAAAATTTTTCTTGAGGTCATTTCATCTGTCTAGCAATCATGAGGTTATGGTTTGTCTTTTAATTTACAGGCCTTCCTTTTAATGAAAATAAATACATATGATAAAGTTAACTTGAGGCCCAGCACCACTCCATGACTCAATCATGTATAGATACACACATTATCAATGACTTATCCTTATATAATCAAGGCAAATATAAGTTATTCAAAATGTGTATTTTTATGAAATTAGATTTTTAACTTTTTTTGTTTACAGACAACGAACCCATTTCTATTAGCACAGGCCCGCTAGCCCGGGACCTCTAACAATTAGCCCGGTCACTAAATTTCACTGATCAATGTTAAATTCCACTGGCTTAATGGGCAACAAAATATAATAGAATTGTTACTGTTTTCCTAGCCACTAGGAATGGTTAAAAATCTTGTTTTTACCGGCCCGACTGGACACACGAAACAAGTTAATTTCTAGCATTGTCTATGTATGGGTGTTTGTCCCTACACTTGCCTCTAATTGGAATTTCGCCAAGCTCAATAGGGACTATCTCATACACTAGCGTCTCGGCAGAGTTGCCGCAGACCTCCACAATCTCCGACTCTGGCCGTGCTTCCACAAAGTAATTAGTGCTCTCGCTCAATGACAGTTCAATCTGTAGGTAAAAAGGTACACATTAAAGGGACCTAGTAACATTGTCAAAATCCTCAAATCTTTAATACTTAAGACTCTAGCGGTTCTCATGCACATACCTCATTGTATTCGTATTATTACCAATAGATGCATGGAACAGCTTTTGGTTTTCCCAAATTTATCTACCGTTATATAGATTTCTATATGTATGATTGAAGTGTTCAGATTCATAACTATCTACTGGATAGTTAAAACTGTGTACAAAGTGAGTGAAGTGAGTAAGCGAATATCACTTTGCATTTTTGCTCATTACTTAGCCATATAACTTACATCCATTTAACATGAAATTTTCACACATTACTAAGTGGACGTATCAGATCACAACAATATACATTTAATTAACCAGTCATCACTTTTTGCACTTGTCAACAAAAAGTTACTAGATCCCTTTAAACAAAAGATTTTTTAAATATAAATATTATGAAAAGCAAAATTCACTAAGCCTTGACTTGTTTGCACAAGCACAGTTTTATATCAAAGAGCTTTTATTACAAAAAATAACATGTCTAATGCTGGTTGTTCTTCAACAAGAAATTAGTGCTCACACTCAACTACAAATCAATGTAATGCCTCGGTCACACCTTTGTATATTTGGTTTGCGTATTGCCTGAACGCAGACATAGGCAGACATACCCAATCAAGCGCAATGAAGCGTACTCACTACGTACTCAATACGCAGACTAGCGCATAGGCCTGGGTTGGTCGCTTGCTGGTTTTAAAATTTTCTGAACTATCGTAAGCAAACGCAAAGTCAAATCGCCTACGAGCGGATGCGAGTGGCAACCAGTGAATGCAAGCAATAGCGAGCAACAGCGAGTGACCTAGCGAAGGTATACGCAATCATACGCACCTCTTTTTTTATTGCCCGTGTCACTGCCTATAGCTGCGTTTCCTGCAGGATTTACCTCGCTTCAGCTCATTGTCGTTCGCATGATTGCTGCGCTGTTGCTCGCACACCGCTCCCAGCAGCACGAACGATTGCGATTGCCGCTAGCTACGCTGTGAGTCTAGCTCATACGCCGTTCGCTTTAGCTCAAAGTCGCTGGTTGCTACTTGCTTTAGCTCGCTAGCGATGCGATTAGTTGCGCTGCATATCGGCAATAAAAGGCGGGGCGAGGGGATTTCCCTGAAGTTGATGTCCTGCTTCTCTAGTCTTTCATGTAGTCTCTCCTCTAACTGTCAAACTGTCTCTGGTCCTTCCTCCGGCAGATCCAGGACCGCACCCAACAACTTCAAGGGACCCTTCGTTGATGCAGCTCAAGCAGCAGTTTCCCTTGCTCAAAATCATCATTCAGATGTTTTTTTCTTGTTGATGTAGACTCGTCAGAGCCTAAAATGCTTAGGCCCAGTCCAGAGCGAGCTGGTACGCTGTAGAGTGAGCACGCAGCTGTACGAACAACACCCGAGCTACAGCGAGCGAACATGCAGTGAGACGCAACGAGACCAACTGGTGCGAGCGGCAAACGAGTAAAGAATGAGCTACAAACGCAAGGTGGCGAGCAAATTGCGTATTGAATCGTACTACTACGAGCAACAGCGAGCTAAAGCGTGGTCATAGGCAACTATAGGCAACCGTAGGCAGTCTTTGTACGAGCGGCATACAAGCTAGATACGCAATAGTGTGACTGCTAATTTCAAACTTGCCGCGTATTGCTGGGCATGGCTGTGTATTGATATATCCCGCATAGCGCAGCAAATACGCGGCAAAATATGCAAAGGTGTGACCCCGAGGCATTAGGTTAAAACAGATACAATTACTTAAACTGAAAGAAATTGACTAACATTTAGGCACGTGGTGAGGTAGTTGATGACCGTGACTTTGACCTACTTCCCATGAATACCAGTGTAGATGGAAAAGTGAGTGTAATTATACCAAAATAAAATCCTTCTTGAGGTAATAAACTTAAAGGGTAGTCCTATTGCACCTTTTCTCCTTCCGTTTCTTATCCGACAAAAATGTAGGGAAACGGTCAGTATCTAGCACAATTTGAAGTTCCATCCGTTGCCCATTCCCGGTCCATTCCTAACAGTTTGTTTCCTGCCAGTTTCTGCTAGTACCTTCCGGATGTCAAACGGTCAGGACTGCAAACGGTGGTATACGGAAGGAGGAACGGTGCAGTGGGACTAGGCCATTACAATGGGTGATTTCAAGTATGGTGTTTGGGGTTGATGTTAGTGCTTATTAAACACTAACACCGGCCTTATAGGCACCATATTTGAGATGACTTTGTGTTAGGATGGTATACAGTGACATTGGGGGATTTCAAATATGGCGCCTAAGGCCAGTGTTAGTGTTTAATAAACACTAACACCAACCCCAAACACCATACTTGAAATCACCCATTGAGGTACGTGGTCAGATAGTTGAAGACTTTGACTTTGTTTGGAACCATTCCACTACAAAAAGTGTAGAGGGAAAAGTTGGGTCTAAATGGAAAAGTGAGTGTGCTATACCAAAATAAAATAATCTTCAATATCAATTAGCTTACGTTGAGGCACATGGTCAGATAGTTGAAGATTCTGACTTTGTTTGGAACCATTCCTCTACAAAAACGTGTAGAGGAAAAGTTGGGTCTAAATGGTAAAGTGAGTGTGCTATACCAAAATAAAATAATCGTCAATATCAATTAGCTTACATTGAGGCACGTGGTCAGATAGTTGAAGACTGTGACTTTCACGGGAACCTTCTCTCCGCGAATGACCGAGTAGGGGAGTGTGTAGGAGAGGAAGAATGGCTGGAAAGCCCTGACGGACGCGGACTCGGCCACGCCCACTCCGCGGTCGGACGAGAGACAGAAAGCGCTGGCGACCCAGTCGGTTATGGTGTGAGGGATGTCCTCTGTCGTGACATGTCTACCATCAAGCCTGGTTGAGGGAAACCCAACCATAGAATTACATTTTATTTTTTATTTGCTGGGATATACAGTATATGTAAACCACTCCATGGCAGCCGTGAGATTTAATTTAATACTTTCACCATACTTCAAACTTCAAATACAACGTTTGTAAACTTCAAATACAACGTTTGTAAACTTCAAACTTCAAATACAACGTTCGTAGATACATTAACGTGAGGCGTACGTGTAATGTGTTCAAAATTTTGTGTAGTCAAAATCAACGGGCAAGAGGTGATAAAATCTGACATAAACGTTCTCCTTTTTTCACTTGGTAAATAAAACAGTGCTCTTTTTTCTATGAAACTATGAAACATCATTCAGAAGAATCTTTTAAGGATATTGGTATACATATGATTAAAGGGGACCACCGGGCAAATAACAATACATTACTACATGTTTTGGTACTGTTTTATGATATCAAATAGATACCTAACATTTTGCAAAGGGTTGAGTAATTCATAAACAAAGCAATTAATTTCCACCACTTACGGAACCACTACTATTTCCTGGTTCCTGGTTTGCGAGTGCGCCAATTCTACTCACGCGTACGTTTGTAGGCAATATAATTCTGAGCGATTCGCTTGCTGCACCCGCGGTAGTCTACACAATTCAGACCGCATAAACGCATGCTTTAGAATGGTGATGTGGTTTCCAATTTGTTTTTTTTCTTTCTGCAAACCAATTTTGTGTGAACTTGTTGATGGAATGGAATACTAAAGATGTTACCTTTCTATTATACAAATATTAGTTTTGGGTGGTGGTACCCTTTAAAGTCTCAAATATAAATTTTGGAAAAAATCTTATGTTTAATAATGGATCATTTTAACTACACCATTGGGACAAATTCACAGGGAAAAATCCACAGGGGAAAACCCCACAGAGAAAAACGTTTTCTTTTCTTACCCTACTGGGGCCAACTTCCAAAGCCACGTCTCTGGGAAGTAGCTGCGCAGCTCTACCAGAGGCTGTGGTTCCTCATCCAGTTCCATTTCTTCTTGTACATGTACATCTGCCCTTACCTGGAAATTCATATTCATCATAGGCACCCTTTCTCTGAAATTTCAAATTAATATGATATAATTGTAATAAGTAGAATGAGGATGAGGATGGGGATGGGGATAAGGAAGCGGAAGATGAGGAGGAAGATGAAGAGGAAGAAGAAAAGGAAGAGGAAGAGAAAGATGAAGAGAAAGAGGAAGAGGAAGAAGAGGAGGAGGAGGAAGAGGAAGAGGAAGAGGAAGAAGAAAAGGAAGAGATGGAGGAAAAGGTCAAATTTTTTGAGAAAAGGTTTTTGCTCGAGAATATGTTTAAAAGCCAAAACTTGTTAACCCGTTTACCTCGCCATTTGACATAATGCTTTAATAGCTATTATACGAGATTAGTTTACGGACCGGTCGAGTTACCACATTGGGCGCGCACAACAGAACCGATCGATATCTGGCTGACCATGGCATTGTATTCGCTTCTATTTAACCTAGCGTGAGTTCGCTGGTCAAGTAGTACACACAATAGAGGCGATCGATATGCTTGATATAAGCTCAGCGAAGTGGAAATCTATAAAAAAATACTGTGAACTGGCTTGCATGTGTTTGTATACGAATATCCTGAAAGTAGACTTGTGTATTACCATGATAAAATTGTAATAAAACAATAATCACGCAACTAGAGTCGGAGAAACTTGGTATACATGTAGCCAAGGGTTCAACCTTTGTATTTAGGTAAATAATATTGTACTTACAAGATGCAGTTTATGCAATTAATATAGCCCTTGCTCAGAACCGAGAAATCTCGGTTCCCGTATGAGTAGGCGCATCGGGGACCGAGAATTCTCGGTCCCCGTAGTGAACGGGTTAATGGTCATACTTACGGAATGGCCATGAACTGGGGTCGCGGGCCAGGTTCTCCCATAAAGGACACAACCAAATGACAATCCCATCCTTTGTAAATGAATACACAAATAAACAAATAAATTGGAAACTGAAACATGATTTATACATAAAGCAAAACTCTGTGGTAAATGCACAAATAAACAAATACAACAAGAATGAAAAACCAAAGTCTCTAAAAAAAAATTATTAAAAAATCAAATAAAATGGCAAAACTGAAACACGATTAATTAATCAAAATGATTCATAGGAACTCCCTGCCATGCATGGGTTGTTGGCCAGGAATTCCACTTATCTGTACAGGATGGCGTTAAAAGTATTTAGGACAAAGCCATATTAAATAAAAAGAATAAGCAAATAAACGTACAAACAACTGAAACATGAGTAAATTAGGCTGTAGGCCAGGAATTAAATTCCTCTGCTGAGTTGAAGAAATAAAAGACAATGCTATTCTGAAATTGCCAATTCACACAATTGTCTCTTTAAAGGGATAGTTGAGTTTTAGTAGAGAGGGCGCTAGACTACTTATTTTTTGTGTGAGGTAATGAAAAACTGAGTGTAAAATTTGAAAGAGCATAATATTTAGATAATAAAATCATCTTTGTTTGATCAAAATCGTTTCAGAGACGGCTGAAATATCCATAAATATACCAATTTGTAATAAACCTGGGGCCCCAGGTTTATTAGAGAATTTTGAACCAGCCGTTAAAAATGTTTAAAAATGCTTCCTCTTTTCAAAAAAATACAAAATAGGTATTTAAATAGTTGTTGGTTATTTCTCTATCTAATCACTATTTCAACAAAGCATCACATGCACAATATTTTATTAAAAATGGTTGAAATCGATGAGTGTTTAGAGAGCGCCCTCTTACGTTTTAACGGCTCTTTTTTAATGATAACATGATCTTTACTACGTCATTTGTAATTTTGTGTTCCTTTCTAGTTATAACTATTAGTTTGTAATGTAATGATGCAGGTTTTGGTTACTAAAATTCAGTTTCACCAAAACTGTACTCTCCTTACCAGAACTCAACTATCCCTTTAAATCAAAGCTTCCATTATAGCCAGGGTGGATCATTCTTTTTCTGCAAAATACACAAGTGTAATATGGTCCTTCTAATCTCTATACAAGATTCAGTTCAACATCAAATATTATTACACATACAGGCTAGTTTTCCGATTCAATAAATCATGTATTTTGTTTCCGTCTCGGGTTTGTCAGTCATAGCGTTCATTATTGTTATGATATTACCATCGTAACGTGTATTATGTAGCTCTACAAATGTGTATTTGCGAGTGCAATATCAGACAATATTACCCCTCCATGGAGCTGATATTCAATCCAGCGTGGAAGTGCGCAAATTCATACGCGCGTTTATTAATGACGCATGAATGGCTTTGCGCGTATCTAATTGTGACGTATGAATACGTTTACGCACCTCTGCTACAGTACGCGCAATTGGCCCTTCATGGTTTGAAAATGTTTAATCAGTAATTTGAGATTCAATTCAATGCATTGGTCTTCTTCACTGAACAAGACGGAGTAAGATGTATGTTTTTGTTTATTTATGTTTTGCTCTGGATAGTATGTATAACAATAATAATATTGACTGGCTTGTTCTTTCGTGATATATCAGAAACATTGCATTCGCTAGGATCATATTGCACTCGTCTTCGACTCGTGCAATATGATCCTAGCGAATGCAATATTTCTGATATACCACTCAAGGCCAGTCAATATTAGATAAATATTTACAACAATACACATGTGTCTAGGAAATAAGCATCATAACAAATTTTACACTAACAAGGACTACTATAAAAATTTAAAAAACAATGAAGCAAGAAACATTATGCACTAGATGGATCTTTGACTGCGCACAGTCATAATAAACATGCACTGAATTAATTCTGTAAACTCAATTTTGATGGTAATTCATCAATCAGATCGAGATATCACAATTACAAGCTATTATTGCTCATTGAGCCTTGACCTTAGATATCGCGAGAACAAAAACGGGACGGACAGACAACCCCAAAACATAATGGCCCGTATTGACAAAGGAGGTTTGTACAAACCCCGGTTCAAACCGCGGTTTACATCTATGGAATGCCAATTGTAAACTGATGGAGAGAGAATGTGTACCATCAACATTGTTAACAAGTAAGGAATTTACATTCTCTCTCCATCAGTTTACAATTGGCATTCCATAGATGTAAACCGCGGTTTGAACCGGGGTTTGTACAAACCTCCTTTGTGAATACGGGCCAATGCCTCTGGCCACTTCGTTGGCAGAGGCGGAGGCATAATAAAATAAAATATCCCCCACCCTCCCCCCCAAAAAATGATAAATATATAGAAAACTTACCACGGCATCGCCGCCGCTCAGTGATCCAACATGGTCGGGTCTCTATACCAAAGTCAGTCGCAACGGACAATCCAGATTTCTGCATGTAAACACACCCACAAAAACAAAATTTGAACCCTTGTATGCTTTGAATGCCATTTGGCACAAACAAAAATGACGACAACTACAACAACAACAATGGTGGCCACTTAAATAGCACACGTTCAATCTTTATCATTATCATTATTACTCCGGTCATCGGACACATAAATGTGCAATGATAACTACATGAATGGGGATTTCCTTATCCTTTTTAATCCTATAAATTGTATAATGTACTAATTGTACACATTTCTAAGTGATTTACGCATTTCAAACAAACATTTAGGTTCAAACTACATTAAATTGTGATCAAAGAGCTTGATACAGAAAGATTTAGAATTCAGACAAATTTGAGGATATTACAAAGGACAGAATCGTAAGTCCCATGTTACAAATGTATGACATGTATGGTATTGATGACATCTTTATCCGTGAAAAACTCACATTGTGACTGATTTCATGAAGTTATCATCCAAGATACAATTTGTGATATAATCAAATATTTCAAAAACACAGACAAAACAGGCATTTAAGAAATGAAAGCTGAAAGATGAAAGCGAGTTTAGGTGATTCAGACAAATTTAGTTAACCCGTTCCCTTCGAGATTCTGAAATCCCCATAGATTTTGTTCATAGCCCACCAGGTAGCAACGGGTTTATAGATACTTTCAGAAATAGTCAATATACAGTGACGTTATTGATTAAATTGCATCCTACATACCCTAAATGCTTCTGCACTATCTACATGCTGAGTGGTAGCTCTGATGTTTCCATTATTGGCTACGGTAGGGCAGGTCCGGTTCAGACTCCCAGAAATGACATTCAGATCAGTCATTGGAGCAAACACCTGTAAAATTTGAGATTGGAAATTGTCAACATCATGCATATAATTAAAGGAGGAGGAGGAGGAGGAGGAGGAGGAGAAAGAGGAAGAGGAAGAGGAAGAGGAAGAGGAAAAGGAGGAGGAGGAGTATCAAGAGTATGAGGTGTATGAGGAGGAATAAGAGTAAGACAATTGGCTCAACATATTGGTGGCCTGATCAGCTAGCTACCAACATTTTTACATGCTTCAGTAATTTGTACACATAATACTGTCCATGACATTGTACAAATGTAATTATATAATTATGTTATTTGAATACTAGAATATCACAAACATGTGTTTTGCAAAATACTTCTGACCAGTTTGACCTGGTGACAATTGCTCAAACTTTTTTTTTCTTTGGGCCACCTAAAATTCCATTGGGGCCACCAAAAACGTTAAATTTCAAGAATGTGGTGTCCCTAAGGGTCAATGTTTTAATGTGGAGCACTGAGTAAGAGCAGGTGAAGGAGGAGAAGAAAAACAGTCAGAGTAGAGTAGGAGTAAGGAGTAGGAGTAAGGAGTAGGAGTAAGGAGTAGGAGTAAGGAGCAGGAGTAAGGAGTAGGAGTAAGGAGTAGGAGTAAGGAGTAGGAGTAAGGAGTAGGAGTAGGAGTAAGGAGCAGGAGTAAGGAGTAGGAGTAAGGAGTAGGAGTAAGGAGTAGGAGTAAGGAGTAGGAGTAAGGAGTAGGAGTAAGGAGTAGGAGTAAGGAGTAGGAGTAAGGGGTATGAGTAAGGAGTAGGAGTAAAGAGTAGGAGTAAGGAGCAGGAGTAAGGAGTAGGAGTAAGGAGTAGTACTAGGAGTAAGGAGTAGGAGTAAGGAGTAGGAGTAAGGGGTAGGAGTAAGGAGTAGGAGTAAAGAGTAGGAGTAAAGAGTAGGAGTAAGGAGCAGGAGTAAGGAGTAGGAGTAAGGAGTAGGAGTAAGGAGTAGGAGTAAGGAGTAGGAGTAAGGAGTAGGAGTAAGGAGTAGGAGTAAGGAGTAGGAGTAAGGAGTAGGAGTAAGGAGTAGTACTAGGAGTAAGGAGTAGGAGTAAGGAGTAGGAGTAAGGGGTAGGAGTAAAGAGTAGGAGTAAGGAGCAGGAGTAAGGAGTAGGAGTAAGGAGTAGGAGTAAGGAGTAGGAGTAAGGAGTAGGAGTAAGGAGTAGGAGTAAGGAGTAGTACTAGGAGTAAGGAGTAGGAGTAAGGAGTAGGAGTAATTGGTAGGAGTAAAGAGTAGGAGTAAGGAGTAGGAGTAAGGAGTAGGAGTAAGGAGTAGGAGTAAGGAGTAGTACTAGGAGTAAGGAGTAGGAGTAAGGAGTAGGAGTAAGGGGTAGGAGTAAAGAGTAGGAGTAAGGAGCAGGAGTAAGGAGTAGGAGTAAGGAGTAGGAGTAAGGAGTAGGAGTAAGGAGTAGTACTAGGAGTAAGGAGTAGGAGTAAGGAGTAGGAGTAATTGGTAGGAGTAAAGAGTAGGAGTAAAGAGTAGGAGTAAGGAGCAGGAGTAAGGAGTAGGAGTAAGGAGTAGGAGTAAGGAGTAGGAGTAAGGGGTAGGAGTAAGGAGTAGGAGTAAGGAGTAGGAGTAAGGAGTAGGAGTAAGGAGTAGGAGTAAGGAGCAGGAGTAAGGAGTAGGAGTAAGGAGTAGGAGTAAGGAGTAGTACTAGGAGTAAGGAGTAGGAGTAAGGAGTAGGAGTAAGGGGTAGGAGTAAGGAGTAGGAGTAAAGAGTAGGAGTAAGGAGTAGGAGTAAGGAGTAGGAGTAAGGAGTAGGAGTAAGGAGTAGGAGTAAGGAGTAGGAGTAAGGAGTAGGAGTAAGGAGTAGGAGTAAGGAGTAGGAGTAAGGAGTAGGAGTAAGGAGTAGGAGTAAGGAGTAGGAGTAGGAGTAAGGAGTAGGAGTAAGGGGTAGGAGTAAAGAGTAGGAGTAAGGAGCAGGAGTAAGGAGTAGGAGTAAGGAGTAGGAGTAAGGAGTAGGAGTAAGGAGTAGTACTAGGAGTAAGGAGTAGGAGTAAGGAGTAGGAGTAATTGGTAGGAGTAAAGAGTAGGAGTAAAGAGTAGGAGTAAGGAGCAGGAGTAAGGAGTAGGAGTAAGGAGTAGGAGTAAGGAGTAGGAGTAAGGGGTAGGAGTAAGGAGTAGGAGTAAGGAGTAGGAGTAAGGAGTAGGAGTAAGGAGTAGGAGTAAGGAGCAGGAGTAAGGAGTAGGAGTAAGGAGTAGGAGTAAGGAGTAGGAGTAAGGAGTAGGAGTAAGGAGTAAGGAGTAGGAGTAAGGAGTAAGGAGTAGGAGTAAGGGATATGAGTAAGGGGTAGGAGTAAGGAGCAGGAGGAAGGGGTATGAGTAAGGAGTAGGAGTAAGGAGTAGGAGTAAGGAGTAGGAGTAAGGAGCAGGAGTAAGGGGCAGGAGTAAGGAGTAAGAGTACGGAGTAGGAGTAAGGAGTAGGAGTAAGGAGTAGGAGTAAGGAGCAGGAGTAGAAGGAGTAGTAGTAGTAGCAGTAAAAGTTAATAGATCTAGCAATTATATTACCTTTGCTTTTGTGAGTTGGTTGTCGCCGCCCATGATATGGACACTCTTGTCCACTACACCAATGGCACACAGGGAGCTGGGCTGAGCGGTCACTGCGATGGACACGGGATGGCCCGGCCTCACTTCGCGGCCTTCCAAAAACTCCACAGACACCTGTTGGGAGGGTTAAAAGTAAATACAGTCAAACCTTTGTAGCAGCCACCTGTCTATGGCAACCAAGCATACCTTAGTGGCCACCTGCCTATAGCAACCAACATGTCTTGGTGGCCACCTGTCTATAGCAACCAATATGTCTTAGTGGCCACTTGTTGATAGCAGCTGACCTTTCTTAGTGGTTACCTGTCTATAGCAACAAGGTTTATTAGTGGTCATCTGTCTAGAGCAGCAAAGCATACCTTAGTGGCCACCTGTCTATAGCAACCAACAAGTCCTAGTGGTCACCTGTCTATGGCAACCAACATTTCTTAGTAGCCACCTGTATATAGCAACCAACATGTCTTAGTGGGCACCTGTATATAGCAACCAACATGTCTTAGTGGCCACCTGTCGATAGCAGCTGACCTGTCTTAGTAGCCACCTGTCTATATCAACCAACATGTCTTAGTGGCCACCTGTGGATAGCAGATGACCTTTCTTAGTGGTCACCCGTTAATGGCAACCAACTTGTCTTAGTGGTTACCTGTATATAGCAACCAACATTCCTTAGTGGTCATCTGCCTAAATCAACCACCATTTCTTAGTGGTCACCTGACTATAGCAGCCAACCTGCCTATAGTGGTCACCAAATGTGTTTCTCTGCAGAAATAATATGACTTTAGAGGCCACCTGTTTATGAAAACCAACCTGTCTTGGTGGCCACATGTCTATAGCAGCTAAACTGCCTATAGATAGCAACAAAGTGTTTCTGTGCAGAGAACAGTGTAAATGTGACCTTACACCACAAAACGACCAATAAGTCTGGAAAAATAATTATGCTGATTTTCACATGACATCACAGTATATTCATTACCTTTAAAATGGTATATAATTTGTCATATTCAGACAAGGCAAACCCTCTGAAAATTAGCGCCAAAGATTTCGAAAATGGCTGAAGCAAGTTTTAAAACAAGGGAGAAACGGGACATTTCAAAGATCAGCATCCATTCAAGCGCTGTAATCTAATATTTTTTATTTGATGAAAAAACATACTTAAACAAGATTTCTGATGATCAAAATCTCATAGAAGGTAGATTAGGTCATTCAAGAAATACAAAAATCCTGAATCTCATACTTTTAACCAGATTTGACTATTTCAGCTAATAACAGAGAAACTATATCCGCGACATAACAGTCGTTTTGTGGTGTAAGGTCTCAAATAGTCTTTGGTGATCACCTTTTTAATACAAACTTAATGGGTGGAATTCACAAAGGAGGCTTGTAGGAGATTTGTACAAACCATGGTTTGACCATGGTCTACATCTATGGAATGCCATTTGTAAACTGATGGAGAAAGAATGTAAACTCCTTACTTGTTAACAACGTTACTTGTATACAAGCAGCATTCCATAGATGTAGACCATGGTCCAACCATGGTTTGTACAAACCTCCTTTGTGAATTCCACCCAATAACTCCATAATGAGAGACTAAAAATCAAAACTCATTTCATTCTTGTGTTACCATTTAGCCAAACAACAAGGTACAAGAGCTATTTGGATTCTCCAAGTGATTTTAGTTGAAATTGACAACATAGGCTAAAATTACTTTTGTTATTTTTTATTGCACTTTTGAATTTGTGTCACTTGATGTATCTATTTTTGATTATTCATCTTGTAAATGGTTTTATGTAGACAAATGTGCTATTCACCCTTTGGCTGCAAGTCGTTTATATGTATAAACTTTTTTTTAAAATAAATTGAAATTGATTGCTGAAATATCTTAAATTTATAACAGCATAAACTAACCTGGTTTTCGAAGTAAGGAGCCATTGTGAATTTGGTGGTTGCACTCACAACTTCTCCATCAGAGCGAATGTAGTAAACAAGCACTTGACTCGTCGGAGACATACTAGGTGTAGCGTTAATGAACAACTGGCATTGCTTGACGTCGACACTCTTGTATGGTGAAAGATCAGGGGCAGCTGCATACAAAAAAAAACACATAGGGGCCACCAGGCAAAGAACAACACATCATTATTTGTTTTGGTATCGTTGTGTGATACCAAATAGATGCCCAACACTTTGATAAGGGTTGTGTAATTCTTAAACGATGAAATTAATTACCACCACTTATGAAACCATTATGGCCTTGTGGTTCTGTACTCGCCAAACGTTTGGAAATGCGCCAATTCTATTCATTCTATTCATTTGACTATTTTGATTTATATCATTTTTGTTAACGAGGTTGTTTGGTAAATAAATTTCATTTCATTTCATTTTCAAAATTGTTCTTATTGGGGTCGTACTCACTTCTTTCCAGCCTAGACCACGGATCAATAGGTCTACTGTGATGTCATTGGCGTTTCTTCCAACCCTGCGACCTGCCAGATGCTTACAAAATGTGTTGCTTTTTAATTGTCCCGTTTAAAATTGTTCTTATTGGGGTCGTACTCACTTCTTTCCGTGCTAGACCACGGATCAATAGGTCTACCGTGATGATGCCACTGGCGCTTCTTCCGACCTTGCGACCTGCCAGATGCAGACATGCGCTGCGCCCTACCCGAAGCACGTCCTTGGAGACCAGATGTAGGTGCACCGTATTCAGCACGCACTTCAATTTCCAAAGCGACGCCCCCAGTCAATGGGATCTCCGCTTCGCCCCAAGCGCACACATGTTGACCACTCGTCACGATTCGACCGCTCGAAACGACCTACACAGGATCAACCACAAATCAAAGGCCGAACAAATATGGAACAAAATCAGATTTAAAAACTACACAGATAATCAACTGATCCCAACTTTTCTTAAATAGGTTTAGTGAATTCATTATATACATGTATGTGAATAACAAATTTAGATGCAAATAAAAAGGTTGAATAGGATAAGAAACTAGCATCATATTCTATTGGACAGGTAGATAAGTGGTCTAACGTGAGAGGTAAGATCACTGACACATTATACAGTAAAACCTGTATGTCTCTGTGGCCACCTTTCTATAGTGATACAAAAAATTATGTCACAAAGAAACTAGATGGATCTTCGACTGCGCGCAGTCGAAAATTATGCCTCCGCTATGACGCAATTTTCAATATCAAGCCCAAAATAACGTGCTCTGAAAATATATATTTTGACCTTGACCTATGTAGACCCTAAACTTTGATGGCTACATTGGCTCCCAAGAATATTCAGGTACCAAGTTAGATTGGAATCTGACATTCAGGTCTTGAGATTTTGTCATTACAAGCCATTTTTGCATATATATTGAGTCCTGTGACCTTGACCTTTGACCTCATGGCCCCCCAAACCTAATCCAATCTTTGCCACCCGATGTGTATGTAACTCATTCCAAGTTTGAAATTGATCCGTCAAACGGTTCTTGAGATATCGCGATAAGGATGCTTTTTTGCACATATATTGAGTCCTGCGACCTTGACCTTTCACCTCATGAACCCCAAAATCTAATCAGATCATTGTCACCCCAATATGTACACTCATACCAAGTTTGAAATTGATCCATCAACCGGTTCTAGAGATATCGCGAGAATAAGGCATTTTTGCACATATATTGAGTCCTGTGACCTTGACCTTTGACCTCATGAACCCCAAAATCTAATCAGATCATTGTCTCCCCAATATATACACTCATACCAAGTTTGAATTTGATCTGTCAACTGGTTCTGGAGATATCGCGAGAACGAGGCATTTTAAAACATATATTGAGTCATGTGACCTTGACCTTTGACTTCATGAACTCCAAAATCTAATCAGATCATTGTCACCCCAATATGTACACTCATACCAAGTTTGAAATTGATCCGTCAACCGGTTCTTGAGATATCGCGAGAACGAAAACGGGACGCACGTACGGACGGACGGACGGACGGACGGACGGACAACCCGAAAACATAATGCCTCCGGCCACTTCGTTGGCGGAGGCATAAAAACACTGTTATAGACCCTGTCTATAGTGGTCAATTGGTCAACACTTTTCCTACTTAACTTGGGTAGTCACTATATACAGGTTTGACTATACTATGTATATCCAAAGTATGCTATTGTTTTGAGATTTTAAATCTACTTGCAAATTTAATAAATTCCATACACATAAGTTTAAATAGTTTTTACCATGATATTTACACCAATGTTTCTGTATGTTACCATTCGTATTCTCAAAGAATCTGAACCAAAATTGTGTTTTGTTTTTTTACAATTTAAAGACAATGACATGAATCTGAATCTGAAACTTTTTTATTTCTATCTTTGACTCACTCGATAGAAGAACTGGACTTCTGAGACATTCTCTCCCCAAGGAAGGGTAAAGGTCAAGTTAACGGGAACAGACTGGCCGGGGGTCACTCTGGTAACGGTGGTCAAAGCGTCCAAGAAAGAAGAACTGGGTGAATACCAGGATCTAATATCGTAGGCTGTAATGTAATTGTTATCGTCTAGGAATCTAGTCTGGATTTTAAAAAAGGAAAAAACAGAAATTATGGACTTATTTTTGGATCTGGTAAAACGTGCATTCTACCTTGACCCTGGCCAGTGCTAGTATTTACTAGTGGTGTTGATTTCGTTAGTTTTTACCTCCCGGGACTCGCAAAAATTCTTTGGGCGAGTCCCGGGTACCCGAAATTTATCCAGTTAATTTTATTTGTTGGCGAAAACATGTTCACTCAAAAGTAGTGACAAAAATGCAGAACATTTATGACAATACATCATCTTCTACTAAAATACAGCAAATTCGTAAATCAATTACAGTTTTAGCATTTCTGACATGATTTTTACGGAATTATGGTAACACACTGTTCAAATTTACCTCGATTACGAAATTTCTGACGAAAATAGGACATAAATGACCTCGGTGGCCGATCGTTTCTTCAACACACTTCGGCGAATTTAATAGTCATAGGCATAGCGCCGCTATTTTTGACTTTTTTCTGCCAGCTACCAGCATCATTTGTTTAAAACTTGGCAATTATCATTGTGTACATGCAATGAATCGATGACTCTGATACAATTTCATTTTCCATTCGTATTAAGTAGTTCAACTTCATGTACAAGCGCAGCAGCGAAAAACGCATACACGTGTATACAGGATTGCAGATAGAGTACCGTACTCCTGTTCCTGCAGTAAGGTGCGCACGCGAGCCGTAAAGGTTACATCCGTAGCTCGAGTGGATGTACGGTGGCTCTAAATTTACCTATTTACCGGGAAACGTCTTTTATAGTCAAAACTATTCTTTTTCTTGTTGTGTACACTCCTAATGCAACAATCTTACGAGAAGGGATATAACATGGAATATTACATCCCGAGGGATTTTAAATGCTATTGAGGGAAGAGTAAATAATTCCAGAGACGAAGTCGAGGGACTTATTTTCTTCACGAAATATCATTTGAAATCCCGAGGGTAGGAATATTCCGTGATTTTCCCCGACAACAAATTTAACAACTGTTTTATCATCCGACTGTCAAAATCCGTTTCACTCGCTCACTCACAGAAACACTCGCTACACATCACACAACATGCACAACGCAGAATTCACCCACTCATGTGCACAATAAAGTCGATCGGCGTACTTACAATTGCCTTTCTTCAGATCACTGCATTTCTATCAGAACTATTTGTCGATTGGGCTTAACCCTTTAGCACTCAGAGGCCGCGTGAAACACGTCAGTTTACTCCTCAGAGCTCCGTGGCAAAATAATGTATTTTAGACATTGATCCAAACAAAATGAATTACAAGTTATTAATATTTTGGAGATTATAAGATGACGCATAACATATCAAAATAAGTTGATGAAAATATACACAAGTCAGCTAGTCAGCTGCTAAAGCCGAAATACTCACTCAATTTAGAAGAGTAGAATCACTGTCTCAGTCCCACATAGCATTTTTCGCGTAAGCAATTAAAAGCTATGATAGATTTTACCCCGATTTGACAATAAAACTTACACAAAATAGCTAAAAGAGGTATAAATATCCCGAATAATCTGAATCAACGTAAATATCACTATGTTTGATGCCCAGGGTTAGGTAAAAATCATCGTCAAATAATAAATATCTAGCCTTTTCCCGCAGAGAATGTCTGCCTCTCGCGTCTTGCTCTTGTCCATGTCTTGTTTACGGGCAAGATCAACAAGCGCATCTGTGTTCGCCCGCTGCTATGCATCGCTGTGTTTGAATGGAATTTGCATGAAAATGGTTCACGAGATGCATACACTTTATATTACAAATGTTCAGTGTAGAAACCCATTGATAGCACACGCACAATTGCTTCCCCCGTATTAGCCTAATAGGGATACTAGAGCGCGCAAAAACGGACGGGCGGTTAGGGGCGGATTTAGGAGTAAACTGAAGGGCGGTTACGGGCGGTTTGAGTGCTAAAGGGTTAAAGGGGTAGTTTAGTTTTGGTAGAGAGGGCGCTGCACATCACATTTTTTTTGTGAGGTAATGAAAAACTGAGTGTCGAATTTGAGAGAACATGCAAATTTAATGGCAGAATAAACTTTATTTGGTCAAAATCGGTCCAGAAACGGCTGAAATATCAATAAATATATCTGATCTTATAATTATTTGGGGCCCAAATAATTAGATAAATTTTTCAAAAAATGTAAACAAATGCATACACTTTTTCAAAAAATTTCAAAAGCGTTTTTTAAATAGTTGTTGATGATCTCTCTATTTAATCATGATTTCGATATAACATCCCATGCATAATTTTGTATGAAAAATGCTTAAAACCAATGCCTTTTTTAGAGAGCGCCCTCTTGTGTTTTAATGGCTCTTTTTGAATGATAATGGGCTTTTTACTTAGTCGTTTGTAATTTTGTATAACTTTCGAGCATGGTGGAGTTATAACTATTAGTTTATAATGTTACTGTCCAAGTTTGGTTACTAAAGTTCAGCCTTACCAAAACTGTACTACCCCTTTAACTGCAGAATACCCCACCACTTCTCATACCAGTTTGTTGGCGACTTTCTGATTCAATTGTACTGAAAATCGCTGATTTACGTTTGTTTTTTTTTTCTTTCGTTCGCTGCATGCCCGCGAGATAAATGATTTTATGCATGTACAAGTAACACGGGTACGGTACGTACGGTATGTGTACATTTTGTATCGTAAACAATTGCCCCTTGACTTGCGCTTGCAGGGGTGTAATATTGCCATGTACTATACAAAAATATAACACGGCAGCGGCATGTACTGTATTTACTAAGTCAGGTGATAAAGTGCTTTATACAAATGTTAACTGCATTTCAACTGATGCACAAGTATACCTTCTTACACAAACGGTCCCAATATATCACAGTACTCTCGTGGGATGCATGTCAATAGGCGCATGAGAATCTCTACTTACACGAACAGTCATTGTGGTAGAGAAGGGATCATATGGCGCAGTGTAGGTAAAGTCTGCCACCCCATTAGGTCCAGTTGTAACGGTCTGGGGCTCCCCTTTAACCCACACCATCACGTCATGCCCGGTTACGGGGGTACTGTCTGGCCTTGTGACGACGACCTGGATAGAAAGGTCAAATGGAGAATATACATAACACATTCAAACCTTTTCTAGCGGCCAGCTTTTCTACATACCAGCCAAACTGCGTATAGTGGCCACCAAATGTGGTCCTCGGCAGTGTTATTGAACCCGTCTATAGAAGTCACCTGTCAACAGTGGCCACGTTTCCCCTAGATGTCACTATAGACAGGTTTGACTGTAGTATTAAAATATAGTAATAAAACCAACAACAATAATATTAATAATGATAATGATAATAATAATAATAATAATAAAACAACTTCACACTACTTTTTTTCATTTGCTTATTTGGGCAAGTGAAATTGCTAGAAACAGAACATTTATTTGCAAACAAATTATAAAAATGAAATTGTAATCATGCTAGGTGTTTCAATCTGTTTTTTAGATGTTTTTAACTCAAATATATATACACTGTTTATGAGCAACTTGCAAAATAAATTTCCCCCTGGAAAGTGGGATGGAATTTTTTAAATGAACGAATTGAATCAATAAAAGTGAACCTACCTCCCCTCTGTATGGTAAACCCGGTTTGAAGGTATTCGGGGCCCTGAGTTCAAGTTTATAATCAAAGCTTGCAACTTCGGTGGAGCTGGATGCTGCTAGTGACACCCCTGCATGTGGTATCAGTGAACAAAGAATTAAAAGTAGTAGTAACAGTCATGACGACGATGATGCTGATGCACTTTTTTCCATCGGAAAAATGTCAAAGTGGGGGTGCGTCTTATACACAGGTAGAGCCAAAAAAATAAAGAAAATAAAACATTTTTAGACACCCTGTATTTTTATTTTTATTTTGTTAAAAAAAAAAAATTTTGCTGTGAAAGTTGGGGTGCGTTTTATACACGAGTGCGTCTTATACACAGAGATTTACGGTGTGTTTAATCATAAATATCTCCAAAATTAGACAAATTAAAACCCATTTTGTTCTTCTGTTACCATTTAAGCCAAACAAAATAACAAGAGAAATGTGAAATCTCTATGTGATTTTGGTTGAAATTGTACATAGCCCATCAGGTTCCCATAGGAAAGGGGTTAAAATCTAGATGTTTTTAAATTTACCATCAAATACCAGGTCAATGTTTTGATATACATCAACAACGATATGCAAAAACAAAATTTGTTTTGGAGACAGGAAGTCGACAAGGACAGTCCATAAATTATCAGGATATAGCCCAAATGGTCTCATGACCTACAAAGTGTTGACAAGATCGCATCCGATATGAGGAGTCAATTGCACATACATAATAATTTAAGCCCAGTGCTTTAAAGTGTTCCATTAACTACTTTGCCAAATTCAACAAAATTTATTTGGAGCTCGCACATTTCTCTTGTAGCTTTTTATTTGGCTTACAGTAACAGAAGAATGAAATGGGTTTTGAGTTTTAAATTGTTTAACTTAACTCTAAGTTGGACTTAAAAATTATGGTAAGCCATTTGCATCCTCGGAATAAAATATATTAAAAATGCAAGTATTTTAGACTTTCATAAATCTTACATCAAGAACATGAAATCTCCTTGATAATAGAAAATATCAATGGTTTGAATCAACATTTTATGCATTTAAAAAAAACTTTTACAAACAATTTTCAAAGAAACTAACGGCTTTCCATAATTTTTAAGTCCAACTCAGAGTTAAGTTGAACTTCGGATCATTGTGAAACACACCCCAGGTTTGGGTTTTCCTAATTACTCTTTGGCGATAAAGATATTTATGATTGAAATGTTTGAATTTAAAAAGTCTCCATGGGTCTGTTTCAAAAGTTATGGCAATGTGTCACTAGATATCACTTTGCATTTCGCTCATTACTTGGCCATACAACATCCCTTTAACATGGAATTGTTCACACATCACATAGTGGACTTATTGGACCACAGAAATACATTTTCTTTGACAATTTATTGACCCTTTGCTCTTTGCTAAATTTGAAAAGATATGAGACCAGAAATTTACCTGTCCCGCTTTCGGTGAAATTTGTCCGAACATTGAGTCGAAGATTAGAGGTTGCGTAGCGAGCGCCAGTCGTTTCTCTCACTGCATTCAATTTCAGCCGAGATGAATTTATGTTAATGTCTGCACAGCCTGTAGAATCATTGGCAACCTTTGGAAATGGAATTGGATGAGAAAATGCTGTAAATTATTCATAAATAGCAATTAACTCTCTATTCATTTAGATATTATTCATAAATAGCAATTAACTATCAATTCATTTAGTATTAAACTCATTTCATTGATTGTACAAAACACAGTTGAAGAAACAAATGTCTAGGGGTAGCAATTAAATGCCTCTTGCAAGAAGATCTCTCTCTCTCTCAAAATGCAGCCAAAATAACTGAACGATGAAGTCTGCACAGCCTGTAGAATCATTAGCAATTCTTGGGAACCGAATCAGATGAAACGCACAAATAAACAAATAAACAAACGGGACCGAAAACATAACCTCCTCCAACTTCGTTGGCGGAGGTAACTAGAGGGATCTTCGACTGCATGCAGTCGATATGTATTATCAATATTATCAAGCCCAAATTAACATGCACTAAATTAATTATGTAAACTCACATTTGATGGTAATTTGTCAACCAGATCTTGAGATATCACAATTATGAGCTAATTTTGCATATATCAGCTATGACCTTGACCTTTGACATCATGACCCCAAAATCTTCTTGGTTTTCAGCTCTCCAAGATACAAAGTTTGATCGTTATTTGTCAACTGTTTCTTGAGATATTGCAATTAAAAGCTATTTTAGCGTGAGGATTCTGCTAGGATCGAGAGCTAGGCCGGGCCCTATATCGACTCTCATTTTATTACACTGGTGACTTCTTTTTAGAAGATAAGCAGTTTTCAGTTGTATTTTTCTTTATTTATCAGTACAAGGAAGAATGGTTCAAACCAGCACAAATATCTTGTGAACCTTCGTAACTCCCTGGGGAGCATACTATAGCAGCAGGCAACCACATAGAATTATTGCAATCCTATGGAGAATATGGTTAGAGTAAGGGAAGGCGTCAACATTATACATAGCGGGCGGCAGCGGGATCCCGCAGTAGCCCGCGCGTGAACAATGTGCGCGACGCGGTCTCCTGAAATGCATTCTGGCCGCAAGGGAACGATGCGTCATCGCGCGCGAGAACAAAACATGCATTTAATAGCGCGCACTAGCTGAACGGGACGCCGCGGCCTCCCGCTTTGAACGAATTTATAGTGCGCGCAATTTACAACTGCGCGCAAAACCGTTCCAAGCGGGATCCCGCGGTAGGACGGTAGTGATAATTTTGATGCCTTCCCTAAGTGAGCATGAGCTTAGACCTAATAATATGCTTACCACTTCAACCGGTATAATCGGTCTCGGCATGTACCAGCGTGATTGGGTTTCTGGGTTCACTGAAACATTGGCAGAGATCCTCCCTCGTACTGGCTGACCATAGGTATACCTGGAACAAAAATACACAACAATATTAATGCTTAATATAATCATAATAATTTAATACTGATAATACCAACTGAAAACACCCAAAACTAATATTTCCTTAAATGAAAGGTAATAAGTTTTAATTCCAGCAACAAGTTAATAAAAATTGGTTTCCAGACAAATTGTATTATAGGAAAACCATCACGATAGTAATATTAATTTGTTCATGGGTCTGCAGATGAAGACCACTCCATTGTCTAGGACGTATGCAACTGCCGTGCTTCTATCGTCTCCAAACGTACACGGGTATAGAATTGGCGCACTCGTAAATGTTTGCCGCTTACAGAACCATAGTCCCTGTTGGTTCCGTGAGTTTGGGTGATTAATTGCATTGTTTATGAATAACACAACCCTTTGCAAAGTGTTGGACATCTATTTAATATCAAACAAATGTACCCAAACATATAACCATGTGTTCATCTCTGCATGGTGGTCCCTTTACACGAACCGCTTAATCGATCCCAATTCATCCACTAAGAACAGAAGCTTGGTCAGAAATCTGAGTGTCTATATACAACTCATTCCACACTTGGCTTTCATGTGCAATAGGGGAACTATCCAGTAAGCAATTGATCTGATTCTATGAGGACTGTGACTAGAGGTCGATCATATGGCACTCAGGGGGTTTACAAACTTACTTTGCACAAACTTTGATCATGACGTCTCCCTCATACCCCTTGTGGAGGTACAGGGGTGGAGTGATTTGTACCTCAAACTTGGGAAGGACTGTAAAAAAAAAAAACAGGGAGCAAAGATATATAATGTTCAGTGTGAGAAATGAAGTAATAAGATATAACAATTCAAATGTTGTATTTTGTCCAGGCTGTAAAGTGAAATTGCCAGTCTGAAAACAAAAATGTTTGCCTTATAATTGACATGACTTGTCGTTTGTTCAAAATTGAAGGATTGTGTTCTGTAGTTGAATCGACCATTATACTTGATCATTTGAATCCCTGCCATATATTTCCATTGCAATATTCTTAAATCAACTGGTAGCTCGTTTTGACTTCAGATCTGGTTAGCAGACAATCTCACATGGACATGTTGGCCTCTTTTGCCCGATATGAGATAATGAGCAGACCATTTAGCACCATCGATCTACACATTATGAATGCAAAAACTTGTCAAAAACTGCCCCCCCCCCCCCCCCAATTAGGTTCACATCCCCTCCCCAATGCACGCACATATGCAAAACGTTGTACTTATTTGTGTGCATGACCGTAGAGTAGTATAGAAGCACAAGCTATATTTGTCTGATTTTATATACATTTTTAGAAGTGCTCGAAAATGGTGTTCATTGGTATGAAATAGAAGAGATATAAGAAAAACATGCAGTCTTCCTATATTGGCTAACATTAAAAACAAACAAAAACAAGAAATGTTTGGTGTGCACTCTACCTGGTGAAAAAAGACATGGAGCTCAGGACAATTTAAACAGCAAAATGCAACAAGGAGCCCCTAAAATTAATAAGCTAAACAAACTGAAGAGTGCTATTTTCACGTAAATGTAGGCGAACTTGAAAAGTCAACCCCGGAAAAGTCCATTTCAATTTGTTTCCCTGAAAATAGCACAGGTCTGCTGGCCTGGGGCCACCAAACTAGCTTTGGGACACCAAAATTTCAACAATGCAAAAGTTAAGTTGCACCGAATGGACAAACAAATGTAACAGAACTTGTCATGTTTCTCTATGTATGCAGGGCTGTTAACCCTCCCGTATTTGGGAGGGAGTCTCACGCCACCACGCTGATTCTCCCGCCGTCCCACCAATCTCCCGGTTTATGAAAAACCTCCCGCCGAAAAAACAAACAAACAAAACACGATTCTCAAATAATGGTCTCGATCTCGGCCTCGAAAAATTTGAAGTACTTGTCTCGGCTCCGAAAATTTTATACGGACACCCCCCCCCCCCCCCCCCCACTGAGCGACTTTTGGAGGACAGGTAAGAGGAAGAAAAAAATCCTCCCTCCGAGCAGTTCCCCCAAAGTTGACAGCCCTTTGTATGGGCCCACTAAATTCAGGTTTTTGGAAACTAGAACGTGAAAAATCTTGTTTTTATTTGCCTAACTGTGCCACAAAACCAACAAAAGAGTTTATTTCTAGCATTGCTCTACATATTCTTCAACAGAGAATGCTGCGCCGTCACCGTGCCACTCTGGTCCCTAGCTTCAATCCGCCAGGTTCCAAGCTCCGGCTCGGACGAGAGTTGAAAGTCCAGATCGACGAGTCCATTAGGACTGGCCAAGTTCCTCCAGCTGGAGACGAGTTCCACTCGGTGACGAGACCGTAACACGCCACACCTTTTTCCAGATAGGACAACAAAAAAGAAGAAGCAAAAAAGATAAAAAGATAAAAATCCACTAGGAGTTAATAGGATTGACCAAGTTCCTTCTCTGCTGAAGACGAGTTCCACTCGGTGATGAGACCGTAACAAGCCACACCTTTTTAACCCAAAGAGAAATATAGAGAAAGTAAGATGTGCAAAGATGTGGATGTTTCTCTTGTACCTCATTGTTTTGGCTTAAATGGTAACAAAAGAAGTTCTGAAATGTCTCCCAAATAATGAAGATATTTATGACTGAATTTAAAAGCATTCAAATGCTTTTCAATTGTAGTCAAAAATCAAAATCAATGGGCAGTAGGGGATCAAATCTGGCATACATTTTTCTCTAGATAAACAGTTTCATTTTCTATGAAACTATCACATACACATCATTCAGAAGAATTTTTCAATTATATTCTATATTTAATTAAGTCTCTAATGCCACTTTTAGAAGAAAAAAACTTACTTTAAAAGTTAATGGATCACTTTAATTTGTACTTACACTTTCAGTATCAGGCACCATATCAGGATATGTGACAGTCAGGCAACGGAAGAGCACTAACGTGAGGAGAAAGGAAAGAAACACGGTGAGGTAATTCATGGGAAGGAAAGGACTTTGAAACAACAAACCTTTCACTTTCAAGTTGGTAATAAATTATCAATATGGTTAAAGTTGTAATTTCATCTTGAATCCTTGGCTGCATTCAAGCATAATACTCAATGGAGGTTTCTTATTCTGCGATGATAGCCAAAATTATACAACATGATTTAGTTTCAGTGTCAGTATATTTTGCATCCAATCGAAATCGCAGTGAGGTAAATCATGGGGAAAAGGGTACTTAAATTGAAACAACCAAATATTATCTTTCAAGTTGGTAATAAAAAATGACTATAATGGTTAAAAGTTGTAATTTCACCGATGCTCATATGCCAATTCAGTCAAACCATATCAACTTTTCAATGGATATTCTTCCTTGATCAGATCATACTGTAAATTTCATTCTGAAATAATAGGCTACCAGTTTTGTACCCTGCAACTACAAAATGATTAATATTTACCGGAGGTTATGAATGATTTTTGAGAGCAGCAGAGAGCAAATATTTCAAAGTCATTTTTTGATCATCTTGAGATTCTTTAATTATATGTTTAATCCAACTCTCGAAATTAACTTTTTTTTGTTGGTGGCCCGGTCGGGCCAGTAGAATTAGTATTTTTCCAAATTTGGTGGCCAAAAACCCAAATCTACTGGCCCGAAAAAAATAAGAAATACAATAACCATATTGATAGTTTCAGGGTACTATAGGCAATACTTTTTTCTTTCCCCTTTGTTTCATTGTAAGATGAATGAAATAAACATTAATTAGGATGAATGTGTGTGTGTCATGTCTTTTTATTCATTGTCTTCATCAAAAATCACAGCGATTGAATATACAAGAGTGACAATTACAATTCCACTTTAGAATGCTTCTACCACTGGTCTAGCATTCATCAACACATTTTCTCACATAAAAAAAAATAGTGGTTAAACTGTTAGTACAAAAATTGCACATTTATTGGGTAGTTGTACATTGAGTAGTAATATATGAATATTCATGAGCAGCACATATAAATATTTATGATGCTCATTAGATATGCAAAATACGCAAATAACTGAAATTATTAAAGGGACTACATGTAAGTAACATTGTCCAAATCCTCAAAATAAAATTGCAATTCTAGCGGTTCCCTCATACCTTGTTGTATTCGTATTAACAATAAAATCATGGGACCGGTTTCGGTTTTTCAAATTTCCCTTTCGTTACAAAGATATGTACGATCGAAGTATTCAGATAAGAAAAACTCACCCGGAGTTTTTCTTCCGTGTACAAAGTGAGTGCAGTGAGTTAGTGAATATCACTTTGCATTTTTGCTCATTACTTGGCCATGCAATGTCCATTTGACTTGAAATTTTCACACAATACCCTGTGGACATATGAGATAACAACAACATACATTGCATCAACCCTTCATCACTTTTTGCACATGTCAACAAAGTTACTAGATTCCTTTAAAAACAATTTTTAATATAAAATTTTTTTTAACAACTGGTTAGAAAATGAGTATGGCTGCTCAAAAATGTATGAATATTCATTAGCAGCTCAGTATTACTTGCTCAATTTACTTAGTAACTTTTTAACTAACCAATATTTTGTATGTGAGAAAAGGGTATAACTTGCTGAATGCTACATTTAAAAGCAAGCTCTTGTCATGCCATACGACTACTGGGTATAAAAAAAAAAAAAAACTTTTTTTTTTTTTTTTTACTGGCCCAGTCGGGCCACCAAATATTTTTTTTACTGGCCCGGCGGCAATTTTTAGTGGCCCCGGGCCATCGGGCCTATGCTAATTTCGAGGGTTGTTTAAACACTTACAGTGCCATGTACATGCCTGCAAGCTTCCACTGCAGTTCTTTATGCATAACTGCACACAGGTAATAGAGTAATGCTTGATGAAAATATCTCCTGAAAAGCACCATCCTGTGCTGTCCTAAAATTGATCATGCCTAGTGTATTGAGTACATTATATTGTCACACGCACAGCTTAATCTTCTAATGTTGAGCACTTGCTTTATACTTTCGATTTTTAAAATGCAAAAAGCTTTTTAACTTTGGTCTTACAAAAGCTGGCAATACATGAATTAATGGTTACATTTTCTTGGTAGCTTTATGAATTACTCATGAATACCTTTTTGTCCTGGCTGGTATATGGGCTTGTCGGTCTGAATAAACGTCTTTCTTGTTTGCCTCCTAACCGAGATGACCTTGTCGTATGTTTTTCTGAATCCATCTCCGCTTGTGGTCCTTCCATTAACCAAAAGTCTTAGAAGTAACGATACTGGAACATTTGAATTCTAACCACAGACATACAAAAAAAAGGGGAGAAAAATGTCACTTTCATGCTAATACATGTAGAGCAGCCGAGTCTGATCCACCCACTTGTTTTCACTGGGATTGTCATGTCCAATGTTCTGAAAGTTGTTGTATTTAATTAATAGACAGAGTGATTTTTGTTCAATTCAATTTAATCCATTTTTATCTATTTTATAAAACAGTGCCAACTAACATCATTAACAATAATAAATTATAAGTAACTAGGCAATTAACAAAAATGGGTGATGGCTTGAGAAAGTTGATTCCATGCATGTAACACCTCAGGCTTAAAGGGTACCACCACCCAAAAATAATATTATTATAGAAAGGTACCATCTTTAGTAAATATCCATTCCTTCAACAAGTTCACAAAAATATGTTTTCAGAAAAAAATATATAATTGGAAAACGCATCACCATTCTCAACCATGCGTTCATGCGGTCTGAATTGCGTAGACTATATGCGTGCAGAGCCAGAGCGCACTGTGCAGAGCGAATGAATCATCCGGGAATCTATTGACGTACGCGTGAAAGCATTGGCGCACTCGCAAATGCTTGGCCCGTATGGAACCAGGAAATAGCAGTGGTTCCGTAAGTGGTGGAAATTACCGTATTTGTCGGTGTATTACCCGCACCTTTTTTCAAAAAAAAAAAAAAAAAAAAGGGGGTGCGGTTAATACACGACCATATTAAATGCACTTTTTTTTTTTTTTTTTTTTTTTTTTAAATTTTTTTTTAGGGGGTGCGGTTAATACACCGGAGCGGTTAATACACCGACAAATACGGTAATTGCTTTGTTTATGAATTACACAACCCTTTGCAAAATGTTGGGTATCTATTTGATATCACAAAACGGTACCAAAACATATAATAATGTGTTGTCCTTTGCCTGGTGGTCCCCTTTAATGAGCCTAGTAGGTGGGCGAGAAAACTTACATTCCCCTGGTCTTGGCATGTGACTTGCACATCTAAACAGGCGTCAGTCTCGGTCCCGGTCCATCGCTCTCCATTGGACTTAGTTAAGCACGTTCCGGGCTGACGTTCCCCAGACAATGGAGTGAACGTGATCTCCGCAGAAACATTGATGGTCCTCTCACCCTCCAGACCAAGACTAGTGAAACATACTTTCAGTGTGCTATCGTAGAGTGCAAACTTGGGAAACGTGACTAGGAGACCACTATTGCAAAAGAGAGACAATCATGAGTATAATTGTGAAAGAAACAGAACAAACAATATAACGTTATCCTTATGTCATTCACTCATTTTTCAAAGACAATTTTAATTTGACTACCGGTAACTATTTTCCAAGGCATCTAGGGCAAAACAAGAGGGGTTTTTTTTTTTGCTACCATTTTTGCACGAGCTAATATATTTTGTGCACTCATAGACAGAAGGCATACATGAATGCACAATCAGAAGACTGTTTAAGTTCAGTTGACTTGAGAACCAAAACATATGGGAGAACTCGGCCACTTCTGGACATAGCATGCACCATAGCCAATACTTACAAGCAACATGTAGTCGCTTACAGTTAAAACAGGGCTCGACACTGGCACTTGCCCTGTTGCCCGGGGCAAGTAAAAATTGATGTCAGGCAAATACAATTTCATAAATGGTCTAGTTTGGTTGCCCGACTGGGCAACTAAATTTATGCTTAACTATATAATAATACATAGAGCAGATCTATATGATTCAGATATATACAAAATAATACAGTCTTGACAATCTTCACCCATCAAAGCTGTTTGATATTTCATCCGGAAGCAGAACTAGGGGTCATCACTCATCAGTATAAACTGCAAAAGAAACATGTCAACTAATAAAGCTGAGGCAGTGTTCTTTTTCACAGAGAGTGATAAATGAATGGAACAGTCTATACCCTTGTATGTTGTAGAAAGCTTGTCCATAAATGTCTTTAATTCCAACTTGGAGAGATTTTGGTCTGTGAAAAAGAGACAAATTTAGTCCTGATGAAGGTTTTGCCTGCCCATGTTCATCACATCATCTGCTGTACAGCATCACTAATCGTACAGAAGTTCAGACCTACTCTGATGTCAATGAGGGGCAAATAAGTTTGTAAAACTTTATATTATAAGCCCACATCCATACAAGTAAATCGCATCTAGAACTCTAGAAGTAAGCAGGCAAGTAAGTTTTCTGTTTGGGCAAGTAATGATTCTGCATGTCTGAATGGGCAAGTAGAAAAAATTGTTAGTGCCATTGCAACACAACTTGTAGGCAGAAAGGTAATTATTGTGTGGTTCCGATCCCTCACAGCTGCCCAGCCTGTCTATCAATTGATTTATGTTAATTAGACTCAAGTCAAGCTAGTATAGTAGTACTAGTAGTACAAATAACTATTTGATTAACTGGACAATTATGAACATTCTAATATTAATAACATGGTAATGTATACAAATAATACACAAACTAGAGTGCATTGTGTAAATGCATCGCACGCGAGGGCTATGTTAGCTGTGCGAGGCACGAGGCGTGAGCCGAGTGCGTAAGGCAAATGTAGCTAACATACATGTAGCCCGAGAGTGTGATGAATTTACATGATGCACGATAATAAGTAGTATTATTTGTTTTATAAAACGAACTCAACCACGGAATTGTTTATTTTGCTGGATTATTAAAAACAGACAATTGGTAACCCAGAGTTTACAAAATTCATCAACACTTTATACTGCACTCGCTTCACTGAATTTGACTCTAGCTCTGTATGCAGCGCAGCTCAGCAGATCAACTGCAGTCGCTATGGAATTGCCGATAATTTCCCGTAAAACTGAGAATTATCAAAGAATTGTATGCATTTCCATTACAAAACTCACCAACATCAAACCACATATCCATATAATTTACGAAACTGCTAAGATTTATTTACTACAGAACAGAGAATTTACAAAACCAAGCATTTTCCATCTTTTTCTGTTCACTTTCGCAAGTTTGTCTTCGAGAGGTTTGTCTGTAATCGTTTGTGATCGTTTATGATCGTTCATGATCGTTTAGAATATGACTTGTGATCGTATCGGAGGATGATCGGGACTTCGATGTTTGTGCTAGTGAAGTCATGCATTGGCTCACCCTGTGGTGAGATTAAATGTCTTTTTGAAACAAACTCATGGAAACTGTGTTGTCATATAGTCATTATTTCTGTTATAGAATCCATTCCCTTAATTCAGTCTTCGTAGAGCTATGTAAACAAACATTGTGACGTCACGGGGTTGCGCACCTTCGGCATGATGGTTGCACACCTTCGGCACGATGGTTGCGCTGCTATCGGCACGATGGTTGCACAGGTATCGGCACGGTAGTGCAGGTGGTTAAAAGTAATCAATCCCCACGTGATCGATATTAGCCAATCACGTTACTGAATTTACCGGAGCCGTTTTATAATATAGTTTATGCAGATGCTAGTAGTTTTCCACGACATAAGTATCAATCGACGTATCTACCTTTTGCTTTAATAAAAACAAGATCAGTAATTTATCGTAATGTAACTACATGCACCCTAGGGTCACTCTCATAGGCAGGCTGCAGTAAACAAATTTGTGAGACTGGCAAAAATCATAAAATCATTTCTAGCTAAAATCTCACCAATTAATCAAACTTAACATAACAGGGGGTTAGAATTGAATATAATTTAAAACTTACATTAGCTTTCCAATGTCAGAAGCACTTTAAATTCCAGTTTTTAAAATATTTGATCTATGACTTGAAGCTCCAATCTGAGCCTGAGCTTTCTGACTATGTGCAGCCCTCAACCACAGGTTTTAGAACAGTTGTTTACATGTTTAGGCTTGTCTGCCAGCCAGTATTATCAAAAGGCTGAAGGGATTATTTCAGAGATTAGTGTCTGAATGACCTAACTGACAATGGGTTCTGCAAAGTACTCTGACTTGTACTATTTGCAGGGGTGCAGCATTTCAATAGGTGTCTGGACAAGACAATAGTCAATACATGCGGCTTTTGTATCGCACAACGTTCTCGCCAGGCCGTTTTCGCGTGGCGGTGCCGCCACGCGTAAATTTATTCTTCAAACTTGCGCCACCCGAAAATTTTGATGAGATAATACCGCCATGTGTAAAATCAATAAATTCATGACAATTTCCCCATATTTGCAGACACCATTTTCATAATTCCTATTTGATTATTTGTCTCCACAAATACAACAAATATTATTGCCAAATAAAGGCGCATCCTCGCTCTTAAATCGCTTCAAGGAGACGAGGAAATCTCCGATATAATTTTAGAAACACGCACCGTACACCCAACCCTCGCCCGGTCGTCTGGCCGGGCGGCCGGCAGCCAGCACAGGCAGTTGGACCGCTGCTGCGCTTCATCTGATCGAATCTCATAAAGCGGTCTGCAAAAATGCAGTGTTTCGCGCTCAAATTCATCTTTTTATACGGCAATAAAATGACAAGTATCGATACTTTGCTGGATTTATGAAACAATATTTACGGAAATATAGTTACAGAATATTCAGTATTACCTCAGTTTTTAGCAAAATATTACTTTTCCCGAAGTAAAACATTCACTCAAGCGCTTGTTACGCGAGCGAGAATTTCAGTAAGCGATTGAACATAGCAGAAAATCAGATCGTTTGCGATCGTTGCCAATTTCTGGGCAGCGATATCATATAACGTGTAGTGTAGTCTACGCGGGCCCGTTCACAAATTGGCAACAGAAGTGTGCTAGGTTCAGTTCACCTGGTCCCGTCCGAGCGAGTTAGAAAATTATATCGAGATTATCAGTGCATTTTTGTGCCGTTTTGCAGGTAATTGTTCTCGTATTTGTTTTAAAAGCCTTGCAAACGTGTAAGTAAAATAATAGATAGTCTAGAATAGGTGCGATCGTAATAATCTTGCATTTTCGTTCCTTTTCGGCACTTTTTAAGAGTGCAACTTACAAGGCAGTTGGTGCACTAGCTAGCTACCTCTCTCGCAGCGCGGGGCCTGCCGAAACTCTGGCAGGCCTTCTAGTGTGTGTTCTGTAGGTTTTTTTTTCGATGCACATGTTCAATTTGCGTCGATCAATTTGTCAAACAAGTCGATAATTTTGCTAAAAATAACTACTCATACGGTAAAATATGTACTTTTACACTAACATTGGGCAATTTTCTAATTTTTTTTTCCCATTTCCGATGTTGCAAATTTCACATTGAAAAGTCGGGCGACGGGAAATTGGGCGATATCTGATGACTCCCAGCCCTACTCCTACCCCTGCGGCGCGGCATCCCGTGCTTGAATAGCAGCAATACATGCGCCACGGGTAATTTTTCCGACATATATGTTTGTGGTTTTGCGCCACGGGTAAATTTTTTCCTGGCGAAAACGCTGGTATCGCATTCCAAAGTATATAACAATGAATATAGGTCAATTTGTGACTCTAAGGAATTCTTTACAACCAGCTTTGAACTACTTATAAGATTAACACAATGATTCAATGAAGGCATGCTATAAGTGTTTGTTGAACAAAGGCCAAAGCAATTATGCAATTTATACAGACATACACAGCATCAAATTGATCAATAGTGTGAAAAACATCTAGTTTTAAGGCTAGGTAGACATGGGAATTCCCCAGTGTTTACTTGGACAATGAAGGCAGCTGACTATCAGGCTTTTTCAAGGCAATGGAGTAAGGGGTTAATGCAGCATGCTGTTAACCCCTTGTCTTGTAGGGGTGAACTACATGTATGTTCATGTATGTTGTGTCAGCGCTGCACCAATGTCTGGAGCAGTCAGCTGTCTGCAGCTCCCCGGCTGCGGCCCCGGCAAGCAGCTGCTGGCATGCCACGTACGCCCGCGTACGCAACAGACTGAGGGCGCAGCCATGTTCGTTGTTTTCAAATGGCGCTCGGTGCGAAATGTCTCGTAATTTCTTCTTTGCCCATTCGAGATCATAGGTTCAAGCAAAGTTCAGTTATTGAGTCGGTTAATTCAGCCCATAGAGTTATATATAGGTACTAGAGTGCGGACTCGGCCGAATCGCTGTGACAACGTGGAGCAGCGGCCGCAATTGATTTGTCGGGCAAAGTCGCGTCGCACGCACGGTACGTACCGTGGACATGACACTTGACAGCCAGCAAGCAGGCCTTCAAAATGCCGAATTCGTGTATCGAATACGGTTGAAGGAACAGATACGTGAAGAGAAGTGGCATAATCGTTCACAAGTAAGTTCCTTTACTAAGTAGGCTCTAAGTTTATTGAATTTAATATTAACAATCAGCATTTAGGGGATATTTGACTTTGGGGCGCTACTAACTCAAGTGAACGCTACCGCAGAGCGGTAGCGTTCAAGGTCGGGCTCATAGTGCCCCCGAATTTATGCGCTAATGTGCACAATAAGTGTGCTTAAAATTATAGATATGATACGGTACTTACCACCGTGTAGATGATACATATGTTATGCAACTATGGGGTGGATCAGAATGATGATTTTTCGCTCCATTCCGCATCAAAATGAGTGATTTATGCACCTCCTCGACTTCTATCTGTGTTGTATCGCGACTTCTGAACGATCGATGATCGCGCGAACGGTCTCCATTCAAGTACCGCGCCCGCCGAATAGACGGCAGATCTGACTCGCGCGTTTAGTGGTACCGTACGGTAATCGATCGTTCAGAAGTCGCGATACAACACAGATAGAAGTCGAGGAGGTGCATAAATCACTCATTTTGATGCGGAATGGAGCGAAAAATCATCATTCTGATCCACCCCATAGTTGCATAACATATGTATCATCTACACGGTGGTAGGTACCGTATCATATCTATAATTTTAAGCACACTTATTGTGCACATTAGCGCATAAATTCGGGGGCACTATGAGCCCGACCTTGAACGCGCGGTAGCGTTCACTTGAGTTAGGGCGCTACCAGTTCACAAGTGTAGCCATACTTCGGCGCCGGCACTCTACGCGGCTAGCTACCCGTGACTCGCGCTTGATGAGTACCCTCCTAAGCTAAGTAACTAACTGGTATTTTCAAACCGGCATTTGAAGATGAATTCTAAATATTCTGCTGTGGATTTTACAAGAATGTTATTATTTAAAGTACAGAAGGTTCCGCATTGAGAAAACTTTGTTGTTCCAGTGGTTTTGAGTGTAATATTCATAAGCTTGAAAAAAAGGTGTCCATTTATTTTAAGTACTGTAGGTTACCCCATGATACTTCATTACTTGCACAGAATTATTGTTTTGGTATTTCTCTTTTTTTTAAATTTTAGACTACCCCTTGGCAATTCAGCATTGACAGTGGCTCGTGAAGATCAGCCGGGATGACTTCACACCAGGGAAATTTTCTCTGCAGTGAACATTTCCTGAAAGAGGATATGAGAGGTGAGTTTCTCATTTTTGTTTTTAATAATTTTAAGCATTTTATATTGAACTTCATATGATATCACCATATCATTCAGTCTAGATGACTACAGATGTATACTAGTACTAGTACTAGTAGTACTTAGTAGCGGCATTATCATGATTTAAAGCTAGCCATGGGGGGTGCAGTCATTTCTGTGACACAGTTGAGCACGCTCTCTAATTCTTACTGGAGAGAATTATTATGATGCGGTCTGAGTTTGTACCGTGCAATGAACAAAGGACATGAATCCTGACCTCGGCATTGCAGCAAATCTTGCACAGCTCGGTGAGTTAAGAGTGGTGACTTGAAATGATAGGCTGCAGGTTTAATTCCACATCGGTATCTGTTTTTTTTCCTATAGTGTAAGTGAGGTAAGGATTGATTCCGTCAGGAAAATAAAGTCTTTTTTTATTAAAGACATCTATTCTAAGTTGAAATACAAAAAAAAAGGGTGTTTACTTTTGTTTTAATTGTTGTGGCCCTCATTTGCACACCTTTCCTTTTTTTGATTAAATTCCACTGCTGTTCTTGATTTTAAGAATAGCTCTCTCCAATTTTCGTAACAGTCTTATGCAAAAGGCAAAAATATCTCCAAAAAAAATTAAAATGAAACAGTTTTTGCCACGATCCATTATAAAATGACCGGAGAGATTTTCCCTTCTCTTATAAAATCTACCTTTGAACTAATTTATTTGCCGTCTTTGAAAATGTACATTTTGTAATGTAATTATACAATTTCATAATTTACATGTGGAATGATTTTAAAAGAAATTTATGCTTATTGCTAAAATGTTCTTTGCAGAAATGGCAACATTTTGTGTTCTGTGGAGTTTGTGACAACTTCAGTTGCCATATTTTTTAATGAATATTTTCTGTTAATTAAAAAATCTATTTTCTATCATGCAGGAGGGCCTTGGTAAACCATGGGCCTATGAAGACATCAAACAAGTTCATTGACGAGGTCCAAGGGCAGGTAATGTCTTCAATAAGAAGCGAAGTGTTCATCGATCTTGAAGAGCACTTCTGTGAGTAGAACCTGGAGAGTGAAGATGATCATGGGAATCGGCTTGTAAAGCAAATCAGTGGACTCTGCATCAGAACTCTCTTACATCACCATGGTCGCCTGTTCACTGGACGCTATGTAAAGCACAACAAAGACTCTGAACGGCACATCCTGACCAAGAAAATCTTATTTCTTGGGGAGTAAACTAACAGAAAAACAAAATAAAACACAAGGGATTTCAGCCTTAAAGGGGAAGTTCAGTAGTGATTGATTTGTAATTGTTGCAGTCTTTTTTTCTTTCTAAAAACTGAAAAGCCAGCTACACTTTGTATGTTGCAGGAAAAAAGCCTGCTTATAGTAGATACATCCAACTAGAGGTTTTCTTTTCTCACTGTATGCATACAACTCTTGTGGAAGTTATCCCCAAACCTGGTAATTTTAGTGTGCCCACAATTTGAGAGATGCACAAAAAGTGAGAGCAACTAGTAATATAAATGGCTCAATATAGTAATAGATTCAATACTTTCTTGTAGATATGTGCTATACTGATTTTATCTTCTTGCTGTTTCAATCAAACATCACACAAAATTCAATACATATCTATTTTCCTTATCATCATGTCTGCTGGAATCAGGGGCGGCGCCAGGGTGTTTGCTTAGGGAGGGCAAAATGCCTTGCAACTTCTTGGGGGGGGGGGGGGGGGAGGGGAGGGGGACCTCTGACACTTTTTGTTGTTGACATCAACAAATTTTCCCCAAAAAAATTATAATGGGGGGGGGGGGGATTGTTCCAGAATAAAGAGAAAAATAAACTGCCCCAAATTAGACCTCAATTGTCACAGTTATATGTTGCGACCGCTCATAGGAGTTATTTTAGCCAAAATAATCTGAGAATCCTAAATTGGCAACATATGAACAGATTGAAGATCACTATTTTAGTGCAAATTGGAAACTTTTTAGATTGGAATGAATTGCCAAATGTTCATATTTTATTTTGTCTATACAAAACTTGAAGTTTCACTTAATTTTAGTAAAAAATAATGACATTTCTGTATCCAATTCGATGATACAATAGAGATTTATTCCATCATTGCAATACATTAAATGTGGTCTTCGTTCTCAATGGGACTGTTCTTGTATCCAAGTAGTTTATCTATGATAGGGTAAATAGAAATTTAAAGGGGTAGTTTAGTTTTGGTAGAGAGGGCACTGCACATCACAATTTTTTTGTGAGGTAATAAAAAACTGAGTGTCGAATTTGAGAGAACATGCAATTTGAATGGCAGAATAAACTTTATTTGGTCAAAATCGACCCAGAAACGGCGGAAATATTGATAACTAGAAGGCCGACAAAGTCAGCATACCCACGCCTCCCATTAGCCCTGTTCTACCCCTTCGTCGGCCTCAACCCAGTCTAGATGTATTCAATATGTAAAAATGAACATCTGTTCATCTTCACATTAGTGTCGGGTCAATAATAATTATTAAATAAATAAATGTATTTTTCGGAAACTTACCAATTTCTTGGCGCTTCAAAGTTCAGATCAGCGTGTTGCAATTCAATTCCGTTCCGTATTAATTAACCCGGAATCGAAAGTACCGTACCATAACATATGGTACCGTGCGCGCGATCGCGATGCACACCTGGACTAAACTTGTTAGTTGCTGCTCGATTGGATTCAGCGCGAGCGAGGTTACCGTATACGTACCGCGCCTATAACGTGCAGATATTATTTAGGCACACACGTGCATTAAATACATACTCAAACTTCAAGGTTCCACAGAATTTGCAGGGGTCAACCAATCATCACCAAAATCTAATCGATTCTTCCATGTCACTATCCAAACATTCCCTGAAAATTTGGTGCAAATCCGTTCACCCGTTCTCTAGTTATCTTGTACACAAACAAACAAACAAACAAAAAAAAAAAAAAAAAAACAGACAAACAAACAAACATACGGAACCCTTTACATAACCCCCTGCCGATTTCATCGGCGTGGGTAAATATATCTGATCTTATAATTATTTGGGGCCCAAATAATTAGATGATTCTTTGAAAAAAAAAAAAAATGCTTGCACTTTGAAAAATGGTTGAAACCAAGTCTTTTTTAAAAAGCGCCCTCTTGTGTTTTAATGGCTCTTTTTGAATGATAACAGCATTTTTACTTAGTCGTTTGTAATTGTGTATACCTTTCCAGCATGGTGGATTTATAACTATTAGTTTATAATGTTACTGTGCAGGTTTTGGCTACTAAAGTTCAGCCTTACCAAAACTAAACTGCCCCTTTAACATTATTATACATGTATAAGAGGTATAAAGCATCTGCTCTTTGATTTAAAACCACCATTATGATGGACAAAACTGTGAGAAATTAACCAGAACTATTTATTGATTTGTTTGAATTGAATTTATCTATGGAAAAAACCATTGGGTTATTTCTCTAAGATCAATAAATTTACATTTAGATCACATGTTCATTGACTGACTGTTTATTTAAATGAGTATAAATAATTTTGTATCGTGATTCGTGAATTGGCCTATAGCAATATTGAAATGTGAGAAATGCTGTGTCTGTGTTATAGAGAATCCCTTAATATTTTATGAGGAGATACATGTACAATTATTTATTGAATTTAATGATTGAAGTACAGTGGAATCTCGTTATAACAAGGTCCTTGGGACCAAGAAACTTGACTTGTTATATCAAGTTTCTCATTCAGGCTAAACAAAAAAATATATAAATAGTTGGGGACCAGCAAATTACCTTGTTATACGCAGGTTTTGTTACTTATATCCGACCTCTTTATAACGAGAGTCCGCTGTACAATTTGATTTTTTTATGTGTTCATTTTTTTTTTTACTTTTAGAAATGAATCGACAAAGTACATGAACCTGATTTTGTGAAAGGGCAACAGACTACAATTGATTTAGGAAATTTTCTGCAATGAACAAAAAGTGTGCTGATATGATTTGATAGATTGGTGGATGAATGGCATGCTTGAAGGATGGATAAATGAATGGTTGGTTGAATGGATGGTTGAATGTGTGGGAAAATACAAAGCTTATTTTGACATTTTAAATTGAAACTTTCCTATTCGCAGGGGAAGTTCATCTTTCCAACCCACCCCTCCTCAACAAACACACATTCACACACATAAATCCATAACAATACAATAGTGAAGAGCATGCTCCATCGCGTAATAAATCCAGGCTTGACACTATAGCTTCAAGTGAACAAAATAAAGAGAATACTTATAGTATAGAACAATTATCCCCCCCCAAAAAAAAAAAAAAAAAAATTAATAAATAAATAAAAATAAAAAATCTATATATTATATGCACATATTATATATGTATATAAAACACGAGAATAAATGAAATACTCTGTGGAAAAAAACAAATTTTCCCACGGAGTATTTCATTTATTCTCGTTGTTTTCTATAAATTTCGACTCCGAGCAGTTCATGTATATATATGTTTATAATCTTCATTGTAATTTTCAGATTGTGTCTTGCGAAATCAAGGCCAAACACCGACTTGTATCATCAGTCAGTGCGAAGGGCATGTGCAGCGCGTGCGGAGACTCGCGGCACATTGCCCGACATAATAATGGCGGACTATGCTCCATGCGATCACAGAGCCTTTGCGCGCGAGCCATTGCGAGTCCGCACTCTAGTACCTATATATAACTCTATGATTCAGCCATACTCCCAAATGAATGTAGATATCATAAATGTATTACCCACATGACATTGCCGATTTAATTTTTTTTTTCATTTTGCAATATTTTGGAAAATAAAAAGGTTTAAAAATGGCTAAAATTCAGGATAAAATGCATTGAAAAATATGCATTATTTTACGCTATAATTTGTTTTCTTTTATTTTTGTCAAATCAGTTTTTTGAAATTGTTGTTAGGTATATTCTGGTAGATCAAGCAATTGGCAACACTTTCATAACTGTTTGAAAAAGTCTCATTGGGCTAGTTTCAAAATAAATCTCACGAAAGTTGGTGTTCTGAAATCGATTTTCGGCCGAATTTGTCAAAATTTTCGCCGGAGCCTTTTTCGTAGGCGAATTTATGCATTTATTTCCGTAAATCTTAAGATTTTCAATCAGGTAAGTGATTTTAGACACTTAGTGAACTTATAAAAGCTCTTAAAAACAATTATTTGTTTCATCAAAAAAGATTTATAACTCTTGGAAAGTTCACAAGAAGCAGCATACTGAAATTCCTTACGGAGGTGGAGCTGTTATTAGACCGCCTCCGTCGGGGATGAATTCCAAGCGCCGCTCGGTCCCATATCCTATATTTCGTGTATGAACTCTGGATTGTATTCGACATGTTTAAAACATTTATTTAAAATACTTGCATCAATTTGTTGGATTCCATGCGTATCAGATGTCGAGAAATATTGTTTTCTTTGTATAAACCAAGTTTTAAAATGATTCCAAACAATTTTTAAATTGGTTTTATATACCATAAAGCAACAAGCCAGTGTCACAGAATGCGCGTAGATTAAACTAGGCCTTCTAGGCCAGCACCGAACAGCGCTTGGATTTCACCGCCGACGCAGGCGGCCCAATATCCGCACAGCGTCCGTTCGACGATTCGGCCTGCTGCTTTCCGTGACTTTGTAAAGAGTTATAAAACATATTTAATGAAGTAAATGACTGGTCTCATGAACTTTTGTGGAATGTAAAAGTCACTAAAATCACTTCCAATAGTATACAAATACAGATTTACGGAAATGAATGCTAGAATTACGGACAGAAACATGTTCCGGCGAAATGAATTACAGATCCTGTCACAAAACTCGAGTTAGATATCATTTTTCAAAGACTATTGTATAAAATCTAGTCTATGAGATTGTATAAAAAATCGATATTTAGGTAGTTCATACCTTCTTTTAACAGAATAAAATAGCAAATACATCCAGATAACTGATTTGAACTTTTTATTCGGTATTACAAACCATGAATGACTGCAGGCCAGTGTCACGAAATGCGCGTATTCGACTAGGCCTTTTTAGGCCAGGCATCGGACAGCGCTTGGCATTTACCGCCCACGCAGGCGGCCCAATGTCTCTACAGTGTCCGTACGACGATCAATTCTGCTGCTTTTAGACACTTTTTAAAGAGTTATATAACAGATTTAATGAAGTAAATGACTAGTCTCATGAACTTTTATGTATTTTACATGTCCCCAAAATCACTTCCAATATTAGACAAATACAGATTTACGGAAATAAATGCTAGGATTACGGACATGAAACATGCTCCGGCGAAATGAAGGACAGATTCTGTCATAAAATCGTTTTTAGATATCATTTTAAAATGATTATTGTAAAAAATCTAGACTATGAGACTTTATAAAAATCAAAATATAGGTAGTTCATACCTTCTTTTACCAGAATATAATAGACAATACATCCAAAAAACTGATTTGACAAAATTAAAAAGAACAAAATTAAGGCAAAAAATAATGCGTCATTTCACATGATTTTTACACACATTTTAAAACATTTTTATTCCCCCCCAAGTAACGAAAAAAACACAATCTTTGAACAAAAAGTGATAAATATGCATTGAAATTATGATGTCCACCATTAATTATGGACATTAATTAAGTAATTCTGGTGTTTTAGTGATTTTCATCGACCCTCTCTGGACGATTGATCAAAAAAGATCGAAGGGCTTCTTAGTGTGTGGATGACGTCATCCGCACGTGCAGATTTGTCAAAATGAAGCGCGCTCTGTCAAAATGGCAGCGCGCTCAATCTGAATAGGCGATGTACGCAACCGGGAGTACGTGATATGCGCATTAGCTGTCCACTAGCTAGCTAACTCAAGTGAACGCTACCGCGGAGCGGTAGCGTTCAAGGTCGGGCTCATAGTGCCCCCGAATTTATGCGCTAATGTGCACAATAAGTGTGCTTAAAATTATAGATATGATACGGTACTTACCACCGTGTAGATGATACATATGTTATGCAACTATGGGGTGGATCAGAATGATGATTTTTTGCTCCATTCCGCATAAAAATGAGTGATTTATGCACCTCATCGACTTCTTTCCGTGTCGTATCGCGACTTCTGAACGACCGATGATTGCGCTTTAGTCTTCATCCAAGTCGCCCGCCGATTCCAGATAGACGGCAGATCTGACGCGCGCGTTTAGTGGTCGTACGGACTTACGCGTCAGATCGATCTGTCGTTTACTTGGAATCGGTGGGCGACTTGAATGAAGACTATAGCGCAATCATCGGTCGTTCAGAAGTCGCGATACGACACGGAAAGAAGTCGATGAGGTGCATAAATCACTCATCACTCATCACTCATCACTCAGAGCATTGTTCACAAACAATGCTCGCCCCCCCCCCCCCCCCCCCCCAATGCATTGTGTTTTCGGATGGAATCGGCGCCACTGATATTGTGTTTGTTTGATAAGTGTGTTTGCCGTTAAAGCCTATAAAGTGTTACCATCACGGTATACAGACATCAGTATGCCAGGCGCCGTACTACGTACGGCGCCTGTTAGGTTATTGAGTTACTAGCTAGGGAACAAACAAAAATGCGAAAGAAGAACTTCACTTTAAAAACTCAATATTACCTGTCAGCTTGCACGGCAGGCACAGCTAGACAGCAAGTAAGAAGGAGAATACGTATTTTCGCGTCAAAATCCATACTTATGCTTCCATATCAGCTCCAAGTCAGATCTTGAGTCAATGAAATGAATGAAAACTGAATGAGCTTCGATCCTGCATATGAACACTTTATATAGGTATTAGGCCTGCGTTCAGACCAACGAACGTTGAGGGCGTATACACTTGCGTGTTGCCTCGAGGAAGGTCAACTCGTATTATTTTTTGTGACCACTTGAAGGGCGCCCCAGTTGACAGTAACGTTTTTCCGTAGATTGTAGATTTGATACACTAACCAGAAGTCCGATTTTGTACAGATTGACACTGAACATATAATTTTGTCTGGACATTTCATCAGATATGTGAAATGTAACCAAAATTGGTCATTCAAATTAATTTTTTAATAAAAGAAGTTACACCGGCATTCCTAAGTTATTACACATATTTGGCATTTAAACTGTGTGCACAAATCACAATAGTGACGGAGCCTTTTAAAATAGCAGACGACAACGTACAGCTGTTGAACGGCGGAATCCAACTTTCACAAAATAGTAAGTCGATTTTATTTCAAAATGCTGTAATACCTTATTTTATAGATTGTGTCTACTTGTCATCATGTCGACAATTTGATTGAAATAATATCTGAAACTAGTTTGTGAGTTCATTTTCATTAGGTTAGGCATATTAATTTGAAAGAAATATTTGGAAGTGGAACTGGTCTGAGGGCGGGGCGCGGCTGGAATAGATCGAAAAATCTTTTGTTTTTGTGGCATCTTTTAACATTTGATTTCAGTCTCTTACTGTCGGCCATTCTATTACTAAAATAACCAGTAAAATAGGCAAGGAAAACGATTCATTTTGTCGATCGATCTAACTCTAAGACTGAATAATGGATGGCAACAAAGACATGCAAGTGCTGAACTTCTAAAAGTAAAAGTCGGTAACTTCACCGGCTTTGCCTTTGCCGGTGCCGGTGGGCTAGAACTAGAAGTGAGCCACGCCGGTCTTGTCGCCGGCAGGCGAAGCTAGGCTAAGCCTAATTAAGGTGTCCCTCTCTCATACTCGGCTTCTCTGGCCGTCTCGGCAATCTGGACTAATTTTAGTAATATACTCGGCCTTAAAACGATGGTTTGCCATCTACCTTAGATAATCCAAGAACCGGTAATGTTTAATCACATTCGATTTAGAGAGATCAGTTGACTTGTCCTGACCTAGCATCCTTCAATGATTTATTAATCATTAATTTTTATTGCGGTCCCGACTCCTGCCTGGCCCTGGTTAATAATAATTTATTTAAATTTAAATTAAAAACAAGAAAGATTCCGAGAGTGAGAGACTGACCCTAGGCCTGGCTAATTGTTTTCTTCCAGCCACTGCACTGACATTCAATTTGTCCTGCAAACACATGCCAGCCCCAGACTGGAAAGCATTAATTCACATTTTTATCTGATATTTTTGTTCAACCCCTGACTCTGATTGCACGTTTAGGATGTATCGTTTGTAGCCCATTCTAAATCATTGATGACAATACAAAATGATGGACCAAGAAATGTCTAAGTAATACAAAAAAATTCTTTTCAAGGATTTTTTTTTAACGTTTACTTAACTGGCTCTTGACTGAAAAGTAAATGTAGTACCTAATCATCAGTTTAAACCCTAAAGTCAATCAATCAATTTTGCATTTTTTAACTGAGAAAGACAGGAGCTCGTTTGTCATTTCACTGTTTTCAGGAGCTAATTACTAATTTGCACTCTCTGAACAGATGTATTTTGTTTACTATTTTGGTCTATACTAGTATTTTCATTCCACATCAAGAACATGTTAGTGAAATTAAGTGAATATTTTTTCTTATGAATGTTATATTTTTTTCATCTCATAGCAATATTTTGAGGATGTGGTTCAACAAGGACTGGCGACTGGTGATAGGCTGGTGTTACAGTGGTACTTCAGGATTACTTATCTGCCGGTTCTTTACTCGCTATGCACAGCTAGTCAGCTATCCACAGGCACAGGTATTCTTTCTACTATAATTTAATCATCACACTCATTTTTTTGGTGCAGGATTCTTTTTTTTTTCTTCATAGGTTAGCTTTTTCCCCGTTATTTATAATTAAGTATTAATTTGGATAAGAGGAATAATTAAGGCCATTCAAGTTTTTCTTTTCATATTTTGAATTCATTATTTATTGGTATTATACATCCTAACTATCTCGGAGATCAACTTCTCAGTGAATTTATTTATTGGTTTGTGGCAATGAATGATTAAACTTTAAGCTATATAATTCAAGCAAATTTCTTCATTGTGTTCAATATCATTTGTCACCTTCTTATTCAATTTATTTGCATGTTTTGGTAATTTTTGTTGATAACTTTTATTACTCTACATGCTTTTTGAGGTCAAGACAATTTATTTTAAAGTTTATAAAGTTTTATTAATATTAACTCATTCATGACTGTTCCCTAAAAATACTCCACTTTGTTTTCCATGGACTCGAGAATATGTTATACCAAAATCAATAAATGAAAGTGCAATTGCTATCTATAGTCTAACATTCTTTCTCTGTGTGTGTTTGCATTCTTTAATTACAGATCTTCGGACTATAGGAGCATGACAGATCACCATGGATGTTACTTGGTAGTGTTCACAAGCAATGGACAAGCCATGCCATATATCAGGTACCTCGTTATAATGAAGTTTGGTATAAAAAGGTTCCACTGTAACAAAATTAGGCATTCCTAATTCTTTTAAATCCAAACATATGGGAACTGATCAGAAATAAATTAATTTAATGAAAGTGAGCAAAGAAAATAGGCTTATGATTCTACCCAAGACCTGTCAATTGCTTTACTGTGTTCTAACCCGCACTGAGCTAGAATGCATCTCATAGTGGTACTTTCCTGAACCCGTCTAGTATGTGCATTGAGGAAGAATCTTTGAATGAGTGCCATGTAGCTCAGAGGTTAGAGACTTATAGAGCATGACCTTGCAAAAGTTGACGTCTCTATTCATTTTAGTTGGTGAAATCATTTGCAGTGATAAAGAATTAAAATGATGCAAGAAAAATGATATTTCCATAATCTAATTGTCTAACCCCCAGGCTCATTTCTTTTCTATTCTGAATCTGTATTATAGATTTCCATTTTCCTCATGGTCAAGTTAAAAGAAAAATGATAAAATCGCCCCATAACAAAATTGATTGAATCACTTTCATTGTAGGCAAACCTGAATAGATGTAATATTTTGTTTGTGAAAATTGATCATTATTATAGTGGAACCTCTTTATAAGGAGACCTGTTATCACATAAGTTACCTGATAATGATATAGTGAGGTAATTGCTTTAAACCCAAGGCTATCTGAGAACCATATCATGCTCGTTATAACAAGGTTTCACTTTACAGATTGGTAAAAGATCTTAGTTAGACTGATGAAATGGCTGTTACAACCTTTTGTTATTTCAAGATCTAAATTTTAAAAATTTTCCCAGGTATTTTCTGTAGTATATTATTAGGGTCTTTTTCTTCCGTTTTGGTACAGTCCACCAGCGCGGTGTATTTTCGTAGGAAAACCCAGACTAGATGCAGTCTAGACAATTCTAGATTTGCCTAACTGAATGTAGGTCAAACAGTGACCTGTTGTTGTACTTGTAAACAACATAAACTATGTAGACTGCAATTGCATTGTACATGTGATGTGCATGGGTTGCATGCATAGCTTTAGGCATGCACTTTCTGTATACAACCAGAATGTATATAACCAGTGTGTACATGTTACAAGCTGATTTTCATATACTCTCCCAATGAGTTCAATAAACGATGCATGAAAGAATGCATTCTTAACTGAAACGAATGGTGCGATGTGTAATTATTGGTGGTTTAGACGACCAGCCTTCAATTTACCTCAACATGCATGCAGAGATTACATTTCCAAGCCCCTTCTCAGGCTAGCTTTAAAAACATTTTTTTCCTTCATATTATAATTATCTCTCAAGTCTCAACCATTTGCTTTGTCTTTCAAAAAGAGGACATAATGTTTAAATCTATTCAACTCTCACTCATTCATTTGATTTACAGTCAAATTATAATGTATTACAAACTTGGTCTCGGTGTGTAGATAAATAGATTCATGCAAAAGCCACATTTTTATCAATGAATGGTTTACTTGCATTTTCTGCTTGCATCCATCTACAACTTTCAATATTGCAAACAAAATAATCTATGAAATATCATAATTCAAGAACAAATCGTATTACTTTGGTATCTAATGTTTATTTCTTATTTTTAAATTGAAGCTTAATGAGAGATATTTGTTATTTTGTTGGCACACTGATTGTGGTGATAATGGTTAATGGATGATGTTGAGTGTCATGGTGGAATTCCTGATTGGAGAGCTCTTCTTAACTAACAGGGTGTATGAAGTGTGGCATGATAGTCTTATATTTTCCCCTTCAGATCAGGATATTTTTGTCAAATCATTGCAAAACATGTTTTTTACTATTTTGACCCCCTCCTGTTAAATGATTAGTTGAAAGGTGGCTATGATTGATGGTGATTAAAGAAATTGATGTAAATTATTTTGTTTTGATAAATGGTGCATAGTCTTCAAGCCTGAAGCTGCACTTTATTGGAAGAGGAATAAGACATCGACATCTATTCACTGGAATATTAAAGGCTTGATTCTGGACCACCCCCATCCTTTACCCAAATGAGAAACAAAAAAGTATTATGCCAGTTTCCTTTTACGCTGCCTAGCTTCCTTTTTTTGTTGTTGAGTTCCTGGAGTAAAGATTTACAAAATAATTCTATCTATTTTAGGCATTAAACCCCCTTTACATCTACAATGCAATCATGACCACATATTCAATGAAAGATAATAAAGGGGTTCAAATAAGTAAGCCTACACTCCTAAAGAATGGACACCATGTTTATTTGGGCTAATTTCTCCCCACTCATGATCATACTGGTTGATGCAGGCAACTATGTACATGCCTTTGGGGTTGGATAGTCTTATACCCCCCCCCCCCCCCCCACCCCACAAAAAAATGCAATTTGCACTGTGATTTGAATTGACTTTTCTTTTTGTTTTGCAAACCAGATCTAATTTAAATGTAATTAAACCTGGTGAAACGTACTATTACCCCAAATAAGGGCTTAAGGCTAAGACCTATCTAAATAGGGCCTACCCTAGCCTGCCTAGGCTACGTCTAAGCTAGACATTTCTTTTTTTAACTTGACCAACAAAAAACAGGTATCAAATTCAAGCGAGTAAAAAGGTCCAATAATGGTCAATACAAGACTCAAAGATTGAGGTGAAATCTCCAAGAACAAGACTAATTTACATGATTTGGGTTGGAATTGATAAACTGGATCTCCTTCAATAATGATACAAAGTAGGCCATACATTATATAAGGTAAAAATAAAACCACCGCTTTCGTATAATGACCGAGACGCGGGACCGAGACTGACTGCATGAAGATGAGCTAGCGTCGAGTCAGAGCCGGAGCAGAAGCCCGGTGAATGAGCGGCAGACTAGCCTCGCCTGCCGCCGACCCGACCGGCGTAGCTCATTCTCAGACACCGTATCGCGAAGTCACTTGCCGGTCACTATCGTATACAATGTAAATGCCAATGAATGGGCAAAAGTAAGTCGCAAATTTGTTTTAAATAAAGCACATTAATGTGCTTAATCGGCAGAGTCGCCACAGAGTCTAGTTCTAGTTTAAATGATGTTATACGCTAACGTCAGTTAATTATCCTAAGTCTAAGACAGGAATAAATAGCATACAAATACAATTCCGGCATTTTGAGAATGGTCGTTTTTGTCGTCTGCTTAATATCTCGATACGTCATCCTCACTCACAAACGGTTTTTGTACACACAGTTTTGCCGAGAAAAATTGTTATCATCATGAAAATGCCGATGCGGTTTATTTTAATAAGACTATGATTGGAATGAGCGATTTTGTAACAAATTCCCATATACATGAAATGTCAAACAAAATTATATATTTTAGTGTCAATCTGTACAAAATCGGACTTCTGGTCTATTTATCAAATCTACAATCTACCGAAAAACGTTACTGTCAACTGGGGCGCCCTTCGAAATGGTCACAAAAAATAATTCGCGATTTCTCATAGACTGCGTGTATAACAATATCCGAGTTGACCTTCCTGAAGGCAACACGGTCTCGTGTTTACCGCCCTCAACGTTCGTTGGTTCAGACATCACGTCCGTACGTATATTGCGTACAGTATGCATCGTAAACAAGCATTTTAGCATCGCGATCGGTACACCACATGCTGCATGACGTCATTTCTAGCTATCGTGATTCGTTGAAACTTGGGAAAAGAGCACGCCCCTCGCTGGAATTGTTTACATCTTTTCCGAGAAAATGAAAACAACACAAACAAAGTAGCCCGCTGAGTAATACTTGTACTAGGTACTAGCAAAGACACTACAAGGGGAAGACTGGACACTGCGCCGGTTTTGTACAGCGATCAATGAAACGCTGAATTTCGTACATGGGGAAGGGCGCCCCTAGCGTTGGGTAGGTTAACTTCTTGTTGTTTTCGCGCGTAGCCATTGAAAACACAATAGGGAACTGGTAGTGAAGTATCAAATTCCTTCTTATTTCCAAGTCAAGTTAAAGTCATGCAGGAAATCTGGTTCCACTTTTCACTTTCTTCTCCAAATTCGCAGATTAAAACCCCGGGGGGGTACTCAGATTATAGTCGGACGGGGGTGTGCGGCTGAGACCTCCAAACCCATACCCACATCTAAGGGTCCTTTTGCGAAAAATGGACCTAAGTATGTCTAAGGATTTTTTTCGCCTGCGGCGCATGTTTTGGGTGCATTTCCCGCAAATTTTGTGGTTTTAACTTAGCGAGCGTAGCGAGCTTGAAAATTTTTGCAATTTCACATCGGCAAATCCCAAAATCCCGTATAAAAAAGGGGAAATATGAAAAAAGGGACCCATGTCTAAGGATTTTTTTGATGAAAAGGGGACCCATGTCTAAGGATCTTTCTTGAAAAAGTCACCCTTCCCAGCGGCACATCCCCGTATTACCCAATATACGTGAGTACCCCCCCCCCCCCCCCCCCCCCGGGATTAAAACATAATGTTCACTTCTCATTTTCTATGCAAAAAACTACAGAAAACAAAGAAAACAAAGATATGCAGGATTTGAAAATTGTCATCTTTGTTGACAAATTTGCTAAAATAGCAGATATATCAAAAAAAAAAGTGTGCCTTATGTCTGCATAATTTCAAGTTCATACTTCTAGTAATCTAAATCCTGATATCCACATGGACAGGAGTTAATTTCATAAATTTTTTTGTCCCTAGTTTGATTTATAACATTTTCACATAAAATTTCATATTTCATATTTATGTATCCATGGTGAATGAAATGTTATAAATCAAACTAGGGACAAAAAATTTATGAAATTAACTCCTGTCCATGTGGATATCAGGATTTAGATTACTAGAAGTATGAACTTGAAATATATGCAGACATAAGGCACACTTTTTTTTTTTATATTTCTGCTATTTTAGCAAATTTGTCAACAAAGATGACAATTTTCAAATCCTGCATATCTTTTTTTTTTCTGTATTTTTTTGCATAGAAAATGAGAAGTGAACATTATGTTTTAATCTGCGAATTTGGAGGAGAAAGTGAAAAGAGGAACCAGATTTCCTGCATGACTTTAACTTGACTTGGATTTTTTGAGGCATCGCATTTCCGATATGACAGTTAAAGGGATAGTTGAGTATTGGTCAAACTTAACTTTAGTAACCAAAACCTGCACGATTACGGTACAAACTAATAGTTATAACTTCACCATGCTCAAAAACTATACACAATTACAAACGAGAAAGTAAAACCCCTGTTATCATTCAAAAAGAGCCGTTACAACTCGAAGTGTCAAATTAACTCTAGAGAACAACAGCGCGAAGCACTAGCGTTCTAGGTCCTAATACGGGACTGTAGTGCAGTGCGCGGTAATAGTATAGTACGTGTAGTATGTATAATTGCAAAGCCCCGTTTGTTCGGCTTTCGTTCGCGCTAATACACGGAGCGAAGTCCATGAGGTGCATGTATATCACTGATTTTTTGCGGAATGGAGGGAAAAATCATAATCTTAATCCACCCGATAGTTGGATCACATATTGGAGAGTGAATTGCTGGTAAGTACCGTATCATATGTATAGTTTTAAGCATGATTAGCGTGCACAAATATATTTAGTTTCAGTTTTCTTTATAGAGGACCTAGATCGCTAGCGACTCGCGCTATCGTTCTCTAAAAAGTGATACCCGGGCGTCAACCACTTTTATATAATCTTTTGAAAGCAAATTTCACAACAATTAGAGCATTTGAACGGGAATCATTATTATTTCCCATGTTTTTTTCGATGATCTTTCATATGGAATTGAAATCAGCCAAATCCGTTACAATTTATGTTGGGGGGGCACTTTGAAAATTACCAAAACTCACCCTTACCTTTAACAAAATGCTTGCGTTTCGGATGTGACACTCTTGTTAACAACAATTATTCATATAAAGAGAAAAGAGGTATTCAAATAAATGTTACTATTTTGATTTCAAACCATGACACAGGTAACAGCAACAATCCTGATGATGTACATGAGTTCTTTTTTAACAGCAAGCAAAGAAACTTGTACGTGAATGTTGATTCTGCATGTCTACTATTAAATATTTCTTGGAAATGTTCACCTGTAAACAGACAAACTTAGAAACAAACTCCTTTTAATATTTGGTGTACGTACATTTTGAGATAAAAAAAGCAAAAATAAGAAGGAATTTGATACTTCACTGCCAGTTCCCTATTGTGTTTTCAATGGCTACGCGCGAAAACAACAAGAAGTTAACCTACCCAACGCTAGGGGCGCCCTTCCCCATGTACGAAATTCAGCGTTACACAAAATCCCCGAAGTGTCCAGTCTTCCCCTTGTAGTGTCTTTGGTACTAGGTCTCCGCGGGGCATAATTATCTGAAGTCAGGGAGATATATCGTCCTCAAAAGAAGTTTACTTTTTAGAGGAAGCACGTTTGAAAGGGTCAACTCCTTTTCCTTGAAAATGTATTTAGCATCACGGTCATACCAGGGATTATACTAGTGTAGTGTACCACTGTACTCGAGTAGCAGCGTCCGTCCATTGACTCTCACTCAATACTACTTCTAAGAAATTCGATCGCAAGATGTTGAGCCCCTGTTGAGCGGGAAGATTATAATGAAAGAAAGAAATTGTAATAATCCACACTTATCAGCGCGATATTGCAATACAGTATCAATGCGCAAAGAAAGGAAACATATAGAGGGATAGAAAGAGTCCAAAGAGTATCTGAGCGCAATTAAAAAATGACTACATTTAAATATGAAATGTATATCAGACAGCCGACTTATAAACACATTAAATGCCATCATCAGAGACATAGTTTGGTCAGACTGATAATTGCGAGGGGGCACACGTTATGTATTTCTTTATTTTTGAAGAATTTTAAAGAATTTTAAACGAATTATTCGTTTTAGTCAATTTCATCCAGTGCGCCCCCTACCCCTCCCCCCCCCCCCCCCCCTCAGCTACGCCACTGGTCACCATAGCCCTTAACCAAAGTCCAAATAACAATGCAAGATGTTGGCAAATGATCCATTATTTCGTTCTTTTTCAAAGGAATACAATATTTGTAAATAAATGAAGCCGCGAGCTATCGAATCTGGCAGATTCTTCTTCAGGCGAACAAAATGACAACTGACTATACATACACAGGTAGATGGAAGGTGCGACCAGCAACAAGCTGGAGTGAACAGGAACAAAATAAAGAATATAATTGTTACAGGGTATCACATTATGCCGTACACAAAAATGATTTGCATGATAGTGGGATACTGGGATCTGTTATCATCCCGGGTTCCTTATGAATCTTGTGAGCCCTTGTGATGTGGATATAGACCGGCAGCCCAGAGGTCTTTTGTGCATCGAAAAGCGTACTGATTGTTGAACATATGAATATTTAGAGGAGAATGTAACAAATCCAAAAATATTAGTCTCCCTGGGTGTATCCGTGGATAAAGGGGTCCTTTGCGCCTCCAAAAGTTGGCCCCTGGGGATTGTCCGATGCTTCTATTTTGTGCGATTGTACCGTGTTAATCGTCACTCACGACTCATCACGGCGGGGTAAGCGCATCGTAGACAATGGAGAAATCACTCATGCATGTTACCTTTTTCGAACATTTTACGTTGGCTGTTTTGAAAGAC
>JBAMJV010008089.1:0-117095 GCA_037951105.1 Echinarachnius parma
ATTTTGCTGGACCAATTTGGGACAGATTATCATCTTCACATTGACCGGTTAACACTCATCCAACTTTTATATTTAGGTAGTACTATGATTGAATGCTTGTATTAATCCTGATGATAGATGGGTAGACAAATTCTAGCAATATTTCTTGAGGCAGACGAGAACTACACTTTACCCAGGGTTCATGTACACTTATTTCCATAAATTTCCATGACTTTTCATAGTGGTACACACAAATAAGGTTAATTGGCTTCTTTCAGCACTTTTTGTAGCAAAATAAGCTCTAGAAATCTTTATTTGTATTCCAGTGCTGACAAAAAGATGAATTTCCATGATTTCCATGATTTCCATAACACATGGGATGTTTCTACACTTTCCCTTGACTTTAAAAGCCTGGAAAACACATCAGTCAAATTCCATGACTTTCCAGGTTGTCCAGGCCCTTTAAGATGTTGCAAGTCTACCCTACTGACCATTCTCTCCTCTTGATGTCCATGGTTCTGTTTGGTCAGTGTCTCAGTGCTACTGCCCACCGTTGGGTCACTGCGCGCCGTCTCCGATGCCGTGGTCGAGGAAGGAACGTTGGTGGTCGGATTGAAGATAAGCTCCGTGGTCGATGATGTCAGTCCATTGGCTCCAATGGTGCAGATACCAAACCTGTGAACACCCTTCACATGGATGCCATCCACTAGGGCCTGGGGTAAAGTCACACATTGGAATTAAGGTTTTACAACAGCATTAATTACTCACATATTTAAAGTGATCCATTAACTTTGTGTCAAATTTCAACCAAAATTACTTGGGGCTTTCACAGTTCTCTTATACCATGTGGTGCCTGGTTCTTGGTAATCAAATGTCATTCTAATTATGGAGATATTAATTACTGAATAAGGTATTCAAGGAATGCTTTTCATTGTAGTCAAAATCAATGGGCAGTAGGTTTGGAAAATAACAATAATACTAATAATAACGGTTGCTACTTATATAGCCCACGTTCCGTCTTACGATGCTTGCGGCGCATCACTATTATTACCCTGGTCATCGGATACATACTGCAATCAATCCAGCACAGAAAGTGCACATTTTCCACAATGCTGATATCAAGGGCCAATAGAACGGCCCATGTCCAATGGTGACATCACAGCAATTTTCCATTGGTAATGATTCTAAAGGATGACAGGCAAGCCAGAGATTTGTACCCTAGCAATTACAAAGAAGGCAACTTTCCAGCTCCATTCCACTACTAACAGCCCAAAACAAAAGACAAGTTGTTTAGAACCACTTCTATGTAATAACAGACCAAGTGACGTCACTAGTTTGTTATTCTATGCTTGGCAACTTACTTTGGTCATGTGAGCACTGGTCACCGTCTGCTTCTGTTGACCATTGACGTATATCTGGTATCCAATGACCTCCGTCCCTTGGCTGCGACTCATGACATCCATAGAGGGTGTGCTCCATGTTAGCAGGACGCTGTGTTTGCTGACCTCACGAGACACGGACAGAGAGCGTGGCGGGTCGGGCACTCCTGAGCCTGATTGGAGGGAAATTCATATAATTAACTGGGTTTATCAGATGCACAACACATACATACATGTACAGTTTCTACGACTCATCTCAACTATAGATCTATAGAGGGCACACTCTCAGCAGGACACTAATGCCTACTGACCTCACATGACACAGACAGTGAGCATGGCGGGTCGGGCACTCCTGGGGCAGGTAGGAGAGAAACAAATATCACTTACCGTATTTGTCGGTGTATTAACCGCTCCGGTGTATTAACCGCATCCCTAACTTTGGCCGTTTTTCCATGAAAAAAAAACAATTTGATAGTATAATTCTTGATTTTTAGTCTTTAGATGGTCAGCATTTTCTTAGGAAAAGTACCAAAAATAGCTTCTCTATCAGAGAGTTTTTGCCTATGAATTTTGTTTTATTTACTGAAGTCTCCAAAGTATAAAGAAAATTATCAGGCCTTCTTCACAGCAGAAGAATCTGTAACTTTTGTTGAATTTGCTACACGGATCAGCACTACATATGGAACTACATAAAATGTTAGACATGGCCCTGGCCACGAGCCAAGAAAATGTTCTCACCATCAAAGCATGCACAGCGCGGCGCGCTCAATAACTAACAATAATTAGAGAGAGGTGGGTAGAGGCCATATAGTTATCTACACAGTTGTGTGGAGAGAGACACACTGACATGGCATATTATGCATGTCTATCTCTGGCCACGAGCCAAGAAAATTTTCTCACCATCAAAGCATGCACAGCGCGGTGCGCTCAATAACTAACAATAATTAGAGAGAGGTGGGTAGAGGCCATAGAGTTATCTACACAGTTGTGTGGCCGTGGAGAGACACACTGACATTATATGCATGTCTAGACACAGAACCGGGTCAAACTAGTTATGCTTGTATTTTTCGTGCATCGTATGAGTATGAGGGGGAATTTGGTCACTTGTGAATCTTATCTCCGTGTATTAGCCGCATCGTATTACGGCCTGGCGCTGGCTAGGCAATTTGCGTGTACATTACAATCTCGGTGTATTAACCGCTCCCCCTTTTTGGCGGTTTTCCCGCCAGAAAAAAGGTGCGGTTTATACACCGGCAAATATGGTAAATATGTTAGATGCCTGATAAGTATAATCTTTAGATTAGAATGCTCCATATTATAAGGATGTAATATCTTTTAAACTGAAGTGTTGGTAGACAAAAAAGCAAATGCAAATTTGAAGATAACTTTACTACAAATTACATATACATGCAGCAAGGCTCGACACTCGCACTGGCCCGCTGGCCCGGGGCCAGTAAAATTGCACTAGGGGCCAGCAAAATGTATTAAAGTCGTATTTTGGTGGCTTGATCGGGCAGGCAGATTTTCAACCCGACATTGACAAAATGAAAAAGTCTTGTTTTCTTTTATGTCATGCTTCATCTGTAATCACAGGTTTGATTAGGAAAGAGTGATATTTTGAATAGTAAAAAAGCTTACTCATGAAATACTATTTTGGGGCCAGTAAATTTTCTTTCGGGCCACCAGAATAGGGGAAGAAACTATTTCACTGGCCCGACCGGGCCACTGACTAAAAAGGTGAGTGTGGAGCCCTGCATGCAGTATGAGATGAGTTTTCAATAGACCTCAAAAATGCAAGTTTCATCAACTTAACTTTACACAATTACATCAGGCACTGGTTAGGTTAGCTTATCTTAAAATCAGTTTGTTCTTCTTGTTCATAATTACAGTAATTACATAATTACAGGTGCATAAATGGAGAAAAGAAGACTACCCTACCTGATCCAACGCCATTGCTCCCAGGGTAAGCAAGATGGCCATTATGCATCTGGGGATTTCCACTGTGTCCATTCATCACCTGGGCAGTCGCACCAAGGTTGAGCATATTTTGGTGGTTCAATGGCACCGACGGAACAACAGAGGGCCCCATTCCCTGCAAGCCGGGCACGGAATGCTGTGCACTAGGGACCGACTGAAGCCCATTCATGCCAACATGACCGTTGTGCGGAAGACCTGTCATCGGTTGGACGGTGTAGTTATTCAGAGGAGCACTAGGCATTGGATGCACTCCAGCATTGTTCAGAGCCTGCCCTTGCGGCAGTTGATGATGGTTGTGTGGATGTTGATGTGAAGGAAAGGAGGGAGGTTGAGCACTGGATGGATGACCGTTGATCAGTGGGTACGGCACATGGTAGTCAAGTCCAGGGACTGAGCTAGCCTGATGCGGGACAGGTGGTACTGAGCTAGTCAGTTGAGAGTGCAAAGGTTCAACCTGACTGGCTTGCTGGAAGGGTTGTGTAGAAGGGTAGGTACTGGGTGCATGAGTCTGGGTTGGAAGGGGAAGCTGTGTTGGACGAGTATGGTGGGCTGAGGGTGGCAAGACTTGGTTGGAATGCTGGTGTGGTTGGTGGGTTTGTTGCTGATGAACTCTTGGTGGATCCTGGTGCTTCTTCCGGAGTCTGTTGGACTGCTGGTGTGGATGATCATAGGGATAGGCAACAGTTCCTGGCTTGTCCCTGGATGCAAGATCTGGTGAGAGGAGTCCATCAGTCATGTCAAGACCAAGAGAAGACAAAGAGGTCTGCATGTCTGATATTCCAGGGCCTGATGGTATTGCCTGAAAAGGAAGAGAAAGATAAAGAAGCTTGACAAATAAATTGACTACCCGGTGTAAATCTTTTTCTCAGATACAAATGCATACCATTTTCATAACTACAATGCTTTATTGATTATTCATTATTAAAGTGATCGATGGTTAGCACTGATTTTGATTTTATGCCAATAAAATAGAACCAAGGGTTTTAAATGCATGAATACTTGGCAAGCAATCCATATTAATATTTTTTTTAATTTACCTCAAATTTTCTTGACTTCCTCTCTTTGCTTGATGATGCATCTAAACCAAAGCTGCGGGGAACCGGTGACCTTCTATGTCTCTCTGTCCTCCCAAGCCCCAAACCACTGGCTCTTCTAATAAAAGGGTCACCAGTTATCACCTCCTCTGCATCGTTGATGATAGCATCCAGATCAAGGTCATCTAGGGCCAAACCGAGGCCATCATGGTGACCTGACTGTATCTGCTGCATAAGTTCCTTGATAGAGGTTTCCTGCCCCCTGTGGTTACGAAGGGATGGGATGGTATCCCTATCGTCATGGAGACCAAACATGGCAGCATCATCTTTGTCTCCATCCTCCTGCAGCTCCCTTTTCAGGAACTCTCTCTCACTGTTGTCCAGCAAGGCAGAGAGATCCAGGGCAGGTGCCTTTGCTGGTTTCTTCAAGGACCTTCTCTGGCTGGAGGTGGACTTCCTGGGAGGAGTCTACAAAGAAAATGTGGATAATTTTCATTACAATCATGTATGTATATGAAATCTGTCAATGTTTTTTGTACCGGAAAAATGTCTACTGATACAAAGATTTGCACAATCCAGTAGGGAACAGGTTAACCCACTGCCAGCTGGAACCTGGTGGGCCCCGTTGCAAAATGCAGCATCTAGTATATAGCAGCAAAATCTAGTAACAGTAATAATATATAGCATTTATAGAGTGCCATGTATGAAGGTACCTATTCAGAGGCGCATTATTATCCTTGGTCATCAGGTACAGTTTGAACCTGTACAGTCATCTTGTGCACCATCTCAATGGCGTACTAGCCAAGCTTCCCAACTACCAAGTACCCATTTATACTCTAGGGTAGAGAGCGGCACTGATTATATGCCTTGCTGAAGGACATAGATGCTGGGGCATCAATTGGTTCCCAGCTCTCCTCCAGAATGAAGTTCAGATCTGGGCGGTTGTACTCCTCCTCAGGGAGTAGCGTTGACAGGTTTCCAATCTAGCAGAGAACAGGTTAACCACTGGAACCTGGTGGGACTTGTATTAACTCTACAGTGAGTTAATACTCTAGCAGAGAACAGGCTAACCCATCGTCCACTGGAACCTGGTGGGACTTGTATTAACTCTACAGTGAGTTAATACTCTAGCAGAGAACAGGCTAACCCATCGTCCACTGGAACCTGGTGGGACTTGTATTAACTCTACAGTGAGTTAATACTCTAGCAGAGAACAGGCTAACCCATCGTCCACTGGAACCTGGTGGGACTTGTATTAACTCTACAGTGAGTTAATACTCTAGCAGAGAACAGGTTAACCCATCGCCCACTGGAACCTGGTGGGACTTGTATTAACTCTACTCTGGGAGGGAACAGATTAAGCTTACCTTGATGGGGTGGTTATATTCCTCCTCGGGTAGAAGCGTTGACAGGTTCCCAATCTCCTGGATGAGATCAGCTGCTCTGTCTGTCCTGCTCCTTGTCACCTCATGCTGCAGCTTCCTGATCAGGTTGTCTCTTTACACTTACTTTGTATATACATTGTTACTAGATCTCTTTAAGATTACCTTGATGGGGTGGTTGTACTCCTCCTCGGGTAGAAGCGTTGACAGGTTGCCAATCTCCTGGATGAGATCAGCTGCTCTGTCTGTCCTGTTGTCACCTCGTGCTGCAGCTTCTTGATCAGGTTGTCTCTCTCCTTACACTTACTTTGTATATACAGTTATAATTATCCAGTAGATATATTACATTGTTACTTGATCTTTTTAAGCTTACCTTGATGGGGTGGTTATATTCCTCCTCTGGTAGAAGCGTTGACAGGTTGCCAATCTCCTGGATGAGATCAGCTGCTCTGTCTGTCCTGCTCCTGGTCACCTCGTGCTGCAGCTTCCTGATCAGGTTGTCTCTCTCCTTACACTTCTTGGTCAGGTACGACACCTTGGCCTGGATAGATAATCACCATTTCATTTTGTTTCAATTATTCAACTATTAAAAAAGGCAATCAATATTACAATATTAAAACAACACAAGAATGGTTTGGAGCCCCTGACAAGCGGAAGCTTGTAGTTGGAGCCCTGGTTAGAAAGCTAAATAAAACAATATTACTTTTAATTCAACTTGAACAAAAATTACTTTAACTAACAGATAGTTTATTTGATGAACTTACCTTAATAGTGACATCACAATATGTCTAAAATCGTAATGTCCAATATATTTTTTGAAATAACAAATAACAAGCATATTTTTTAACCTAGCAAATTGCTAAATGAATTATCCTTACCGATATAAGTATTATATTGAATACTGGGCTGGCCGTCGACATTCACATGTTGTACAGATTCTCAAAAAACATAATTGCATATATAGAAAATAAAACTGTGTTACCTTCATTGGGGCTACTGACAATTCAGCTTCATCCCTTTCATACTCCAGAGTAGCAACCTGAAAGAAAGAAAAAAATAAAATAAGAACCTGTTTACTAAGCAATTAGATACACTAGACACTAGACACTAAATTCGCCTATACAGGGTGGCCCAAAAAAAACGGAACGGGGCACTTCCCAAAATAAAGTACCAAAAAAGTTATGTCCAGGTGTCTTTTCCAATGAACAACGATACCAAGAACAGTAATTTTGGTCGTGTAGTTTTTGTTTTAAGACGCTGTGAGTGAGACCATGTCAGGTGCCCATTTTTGTAAATTTTTACCTCGTCAATACCAGTTAAATTGCACTCCCTGCCCGTTATACCATTCAACGAACATGTCCATTATCTCGGCACACGGCTGAGTGCACACTAACCATGGCGTGCCTTAGGGTCCATGGTTCAACTGTATGAAAGGCGGTACGTGCGATGTATCAAGCACTGGCTCGGTAAAAATTGACAAAAAAGAGAACCTGACATGGTGTCACTCCCAGCGCCCTAAAACAAAAACTACACAACCAAATTGACTGTTCTTGGTATCGTTGTTCATTTGAAAAGACACCCTATCCGATGGACATAATACATTTGTTACTTTATTTTGGGAAGTGCCCCGTTCCATTTTTTGGGCCACCCTGTATAAGATTATTTCATGGACCAGACTAGATCTAGTGTAGCAAGCGGGCACAAAAGAACCAAATTATATGTGACCATGACACTACAATGGCTTGAACTATGCGACCCATCAGTTAATTTGTTAACCAAGTGACATGCACAGTATAGGCAATGAAATGTCAAATTCTTTGTTTCATAGCACAAATATTTCAACATACATAATAACAGGTTTTCAACTACATTAACTGTGTACATTTGCTTTGACGTAAAGGCAACATTTATTTTTCCAGTAAATTCCAGGTTCCTCTCTGTGAAGAGGCTCCATAGGTACTCACTCATGGGAATCTGGTTTACAAGGTACTTGTAGTGAGCTGGGATTGAATATTGACTGATGTAATTTGTACATCAGCTTAACCCGTTCCCTACGAGTTTCTGAAATTCCCATAGACTTCGTACACAACCCACTCGGTTCCCGTAGTCAAGGGGTTAAGAATGCCCCCTATCAAATAGGAAATATTCAATTAATTATCAATTTTGTGAAAACATGATTACTGTAGCCCTGACCTGTTCTTCCAGTTCCTTGTATTCTGTCTCCAGCTGCCTGGTGTATTTATCTTCACTTTGCATGGAGTCAAGTCTCTGCTGTAGACAGGCATTATCCTCTGATAGCCTCATCTCCTTCTCAGTCTGATAGAAAGGGGTAAAATAGAAAGAAGTTACTTGAAATACCATCAAATAAAAGTTACTTATTATTTTGCTTTACTGGAAACCACGCTGGTTATCACATTACAATGATACAATCACCATGATTATAGTCGCCCATGTTGTATCATCATCATCACTATCAGTCATCATCATCACCACCACCACCATCACCAACACCACCACACCATGAGCCACCACTGTCACTAACACCACCACTATTAACACTACCACCACTATCATTATCACCACTATCATCACCACTACCACCACCATTACTATTACCATTACCATTACCATTACCATTACCATTACCATTACCATCACCACAACAACAACCACCACCACCACCACCACCACCACCACCACCACCACCACCACCACCACCACCACCACCACCACCACCACCACCACCACCACCACCACCACCACCACCACCACCACCACCACCACCACCACCACCACCACCACCACCACCACCACCACCACCACCACCACCACCACCACCACCACCACCACCACCACCACCACCACCACCACCAACAACAACATTATCACCAACAATCACCATCATCACCATAACCTCGATAAGTTCACCACTACCATATAGTACCACCACCTCAACCATCACCATCACCATCATCAACATCACCATCATCATCACCACCACCACCACCACCACCATTATCGACACTGTCAACATCACCATGATCACCATCACGCAACCTCAGCAAGATCACCACTACCACCACAAACATCATCCTCATAACAATGGTTACCTTTTCCTGCAGCATCTTGTGAGCAAGTTGTAGCTTCCTCTCAAAGGCCTCCTGGCTCCTGCCTGAGTAATTGCTCCTACTAATCTCCTGCTGGAGCTGAGCTACCTCTCCCTCCAGGGGCTCCAGCTCCATCAGCCTCCTCTTAAGGACCTCATTCTAAGTGGGGAAAATAAACATTCACAATTTTAAAAAATAATTACAAGACTAACATTCTCATGTCAGTCACACAGGTTAGAACCCACACTTCTTCCCCAACAGCTTAGAATGTTTGTTTGAATTTATTGATATTTCATATTTAGCTAAAATATAATGTAGCTGAAAAGAATATAATTCTGAAGGCCTTAAACAAGCAGACTCGTTTAGATTAAATAGTTCTCATCTAAAGATATTCTTCTACAAAAGCTGGTAGAAACTAGATATGAAAGAAAGATGTAACTAGTGTAATGTTCACATGAGGCATAGGCCTTTTGTCCTGATAGCTCGCAATGATTGTTGTGTTCGTGTTCAATCTTATTTCAGTTTAGCCTGCATATATGCCTAAAACATAAATGTACATCTATTGCACTGTCAGACAAGTTCTGTAAAATTCAAGTGATTTAAAGAAAATATTCAAGTCATTTTCATTAAACCATTCCCTTCAAGACTCTGATATCCATATAGACTATGCCCATAGCCCACCAGGTTCCCATAGCTAAGGGGTTAAAAGGGTATTAAAGGTGCACCTGTAACATGTCAGATATTGCCCCAAATTACATTTGAGAGTTCAATCCTATACCCAAATCATTGTAAGATACCTATGTCTGAATGATGTGTGAAAGTTTCATTGAAAAAGAACACTGCTTTCCTGGTGAAAAAAGCGAAATTTTGCGTCAGCTTTTACAACAAATTACTGTATAACGTGTATGAGGTTTATGACCCTTCATTAACGCTCTTGAGCTGAATGATTATCAATGATAGATATCGTCATACTAAAGGGGCATTTTTAAAAATCTAACCGTATTTTATTCTTCTCTTACCATAAGCCAAACAACACGGTATAAGAGAAATGTGGAAGCTCCAAGTAATTTTCGTGGAGTTAGACACTTTACTGGTTTCACTTTAATAAGCTCATTTTAAATGGTTTGCACAATATACCTTGGCAGTGAGAGAGCCAACTCTGGAGGAGTAGTCAGCCAACTGCTCCTCAGCATTATCAGCTGACCTTTGACCTTCTTCCAGTAATCTCACCCTCTCCTTCTCTAGGTTCACCTCATCTGTCTTCAGGCGCAGTGCCTTCTCCTGGAATATGGACAATCACATCAAAAATTGGATTAATAATAATAATAATAATAATAGGTTTGATTTATATAGCACCTAATAGGATACAATGCAAACCAGCACACATTGTGTGCACCATCTCCACTCCCTGGGGAGCATTCCTTCCAAGCGACTCATGGGCATTGAAAAGATCCTTCACATTGAGGCTTTCACCTCCTACCGGGTCCCCATTTTTACACCTGGGTAGAGAGCAGCAATTGTCTTGCTGAAGGAGAAACGCGGTGGACAGGGTTTGAACTCAGGATTTCACGACTGGAAAGCATGCGCTCTACCAATCTTGCCACACCACATCCATACTTGGATTATAAAGCATGTTTTAACTTGCGTTCATCAGTTCATGGTGCAAGATTAAAAGAAAAATATTGTTAATATGGCAAAAACAAAAATGGGTTGAACCATGAATTCTTATGGAAGAGGCTTGGCCCTGCTGAGTATCACATTTAACTAAAAAAACATCTGAGTGACCAAAAGGAATGTAATGTAAATTAAATAACAGAACTTTTGACACAAATTTTAAAAGGGATGTAATCTCCATAGACCCAAGTATTTTCGGGACTAGGCCTGAACGGTTTCAAGGATTGAAAATAAACTGACTGACCTTTGACACAAGTTCTGCTTCCTTCTTGAGGAGGTCGGCCTTGACGCGGCCCAGCTGTGCATCATGGGAATGGATGAGGTGTTCTTTCTCTTTCAGCGTTTCCCGGGTTCTCTCCAGCTGATAGACAGGAGAAAATAGAACAAAATGCTGAGAACTGCTTATCCCTTATACAAGGCTTAAGATATCAAAGTTCAATTCAGTTTATTTAACCATAAAATGAAACATGTACATAGAAATGAGTAACATAGTAAACATAATACGGTAAAGGACACCCTTAGAAGAAAATTGCTTGTGGTGGGGCCTTAAAAAGAAAAAACAAACTGTGAAGAGGTGTCTGGTCTAGTGGTCAGAGCTCTGCTTTTTGGGTTCGAATCTTGGCCGCGTCTATCGGATGGTGACGATAAAGGGTGGTCCCAAACGTAAATAATCATATTTAAATGCGTCTGAAAAGGCCAAACAGCCAACCCCATGTAAGTCAAATGGAGCCGAGTTATCGGACCTAGTAGATCCTTTATCTAGGCAAAATGAATGACAAGCTTTAAACATGGCTCCATTTCACTTAAAACAGAAGAAGAGGAATGCTAGTGGAAAGGCCTTTGGATATTAGGTCAGATTGATTGGGGGAATATTGAGAGGAGAAGGGGACTGGAAGCATTTGATATCTACATGTAACTAAATGCTAATAAACTCACAAAATGTAACATTTAGTGCAATTTTCCCATCAATCGCTTTACTTATTTTTGTATTTTTAAAATAAATTGTGAAAGAAATGTTTTTATGGAGCATTCATTATAAACAATTAATTCCTTAAAGGGAACTAGTATGATGTGCGCTAAAAAGTAGCCACCATTATTACAAGTAGTAGTAGTAGTAGTAGACACTGAGTCATAAGGTTAGTATATGCAATAAGAAATCAAATTAATCTCACCAAAACAAAATATAAATATGTACACATAACAAGTACTTTTTTATCTAAGATTTGTAGTCTTTCATTAAAACTCCACAGAACAAAGTGTAGCTTTATACTAGAAGCACAAATTATAGCCGTCAATTTAAGCACAAGAGAAGTCTTTTGTTGCAACCAAATAGGCAACCGAATAATTTACCAAGTCAATTTGAAGTACATGAATGGGTACATTATGTTAGTAAAAAAAAATTAATGATACTAAAAGAATGATGATACACAATTAGTAACAAAAATGCATGGCACATGTACAGCAAACTGCAGGAAACGTGCACATTGTCTGATTAGTAATGAGTCCCAGAATTACATTTAACCCGTTCAGGATTGGTCCTGCTGGGCTCTTTGGAGAATGCATATACAATCAAACATGTGTATAGTGACCACAAAAGGAAAACAAGAAAATTGGCCACTGTAGACAGGTTCAATAACACTATTTTTCTCTGCAGTGGATCACTTTTGGTGGCCACTATAGGCAGGTTGGCTGCTATAGACAGGTGGCCACTAAGACAGGTTTGACTGTATAGCAAAATCAGTCTTGAATGGGTCAATGTAACATTTTAAAACACAAACACAATGATCACTCAGATTGTAACAGATGTGGATGACAAACGATCAAAGCAAAGTAGAATTCAAACCAATCGACCAATGATAGTCCACGTCACATTTACCTGGTCTTTCAACCTCCACTTGACAAGCTCCTCAGGGTTACTAGCCTTATCAGCTTCAGACAGAGCCTCCAACTTTCCAGGGAGAGACGGGATGGAGATGAGAATGAGGATGGACAGATTTTTAGATGAAAATGAACAGCAATAAGATAACCAATGAGAAAGGAAGATGAAAAATGACTTGACATTTAGACATTGTCATGCTATCAAAAATGCATGCTTCTGTAGCACGTTCACATCAATAATGCATAACGTATATCCTCATGACCAAAATAAAAGATGCAAATTCAGTAAACTATTTGCATTTGCATGAAAAAATACAGGTCTGAGGTTAAAGAAAAGTTAAAGAAAAGTAAAATTAAATAATGAAAATTTTTAGAAAAATGAGACCCATACATAGAATTTAGACCTACAAATGTTTATCTCTTTAAACACTAATATTTTTTTAATTGAAAAAATCTACGTGGCTTTCCAATGCAAAGAACATGACTGTACATGAAATGCATCATTACAGTCTCATAGAAACAATTTACCCTGTGCAAAACATAATTTCACATCAGATCAGATCAAAATAAATTCCCTTTCAAAATTAAAGCATTTCCATTCTTTTCGCATCATTTTCTATGCTGAATATTAATACTTAAAATGTGAACTGAATTTATATCAGGAAGGATTTCCATTATTGGCCACAAAGTTTGAAAGAAGACTTTTAAAAACAAAACATTCTCTACCTATTTTGCACTTATATGAACTTAATGCATCTCATTAGTCTATACTTAATTCATATTTGCACAGTTTGCTGTCTAATAAAAGTTTCCAAACCATCGAGCTAGTTTCCACTAAATCAATAAATTTTCTTTCTGATCGAATAAGTTAGTTTTTAGACTAAAGCCCGGCGCAGACAGTGCCGACTCGACCCGATCCGACTGGTTTCAATCAGGCTAGAGGTGGGCCCGGTCGGTCTGATCCGTTTCATCGTGTTGAATTGGCCCCAACTAGCATCCGACTGTCTTTTGACTGGCAAAATGTGTGTCACAAGGCACTGAAAACTGAGCCGATCCGAATGAAAACCAGTCGAATCGGGTCGAGTCGGCTCTGTCTGCAGAGGGCTTAACGTGTTACTTTGAATTTCATTGACTTTCTAGTTTCGTAGTGCACTCTGTAAACAATATTGTTGTGAGGTTAATAATTGATCAAAGTAATCGTAAATGCCTCCATTAAGTATCATCCATATTGAGCTAGGGTTAAATACACCTGTTAACCATGGATATGAACCATAAAAATGGTAAACATAAATGTATGTGTAAATAATTATGATTTGCTAAATGTTTTTTGTATAAAGATGAATAAACATAAAATGATTCAAACAAAAAAAGTATGGAAAAACATAAGCACATGAGTATGGTTACAGTATTATAATGGTAGTCCCTTAGGCAACTGGCCTAACATCAATTACCTGAGGGAACCTGGTGGGCCATGAAAATAGTCTAGCTATGGGGATTTCAGAATATGGATGGGAACGGGTTAAAGGATGAGGTGATGAGATGAGAACCCAAGCTATTGGGATCGGACGTGTAGTGTGAGGTAGGCTTTAGGCAACAGGCCTAACATCATTTGCCTTTGGGAACCTGGTGGGCTAAGTACATAGTCGAGCTATTTGAATTTTAGAAACTTGAAGGGAACGGGATAGGACTAGATGATGAGATGATAGTACCTGTGATTTGAGCCTGACAATCTCCATCTCCTTCTCCTTCATCTCAGTTCTCAGTCTGGTCGTCTGTCGTTCCTTCTCCTCTAGCTCTAGGTCTCGACTCTGGAGCTGTCATTTAAAGACAAAATTTATATTGATTTATTCATAAGTCTGTTTACATTCATTTATTTTTTAAACCAATTCCTCTACTAATCCTCAAACTCATTAAGCTAAGGTCTATAGAGAAAGCTGTCATTGTAAGTGATGTATTGATTTAATCCAAGTCTGATTTAAATGACTGCTATGCATTTATCTTATAAACCATTCATGTTCTCATCCTGAACAAACAAATCCAGGCTAGAGTCTATTGAGAATGTATGTAACACCCATATACAGTAAAACCTGTGTTAATGACCACCCCTCATCCACCTGTCTGTAGAGGCCACCTCCTTACAGTGGTCATGTTTATGTTTCCCTTAGGTGGTCACTATTAACATGTTCGAGTGTATTATTGAATAGTGGATTGATTGGTTTCTTTGATAATTTACTGATTCCATAGATCAATGATTACTACATTCATAAACAGAATGCATGTTCATTGATTTTGGCATAGTTTTAGCCAATGAAAATGCTGATTTCAAAGCCCATGCTTTAAAAGATTAAGCAAATTCTGAATGCACTGAAAATATCAAAATTATATCATGAATATAATATTGGTAACCGAGACATGGGATAACTCGGCCAAACAGGTAAAGTTGGCCATCTACATTTTACATGCTAGAGTGCACTACACTTGCTTATCTAAGTTTTTTTTTTTTATTTGAGTAATACATGGCGGAAAATTAATGAATTGGTAGTCCCGATCCCTCACAGTATTTTTACAATTTAATGTTTGTATAAAGACGGCATATAGTTCTACTGTATGCATGGTTTGTCATTTGAATACCTTCTGCTGTAGCTGCCTGGCATCCCCTGCACCTTGGAGTTGTCTCTTCAGCTGCTCCCTCTCCACCTTCAACTGACGCAGCTGTTCCTCCAACTCCTAGAATTCAATGAATGCAAATTCAAACATAAATCAAACCATTCCTCAAGGCAAAGACATGATTACTTACATTCAGTGTATACAAATCAAAACATAATTTGCACCAAATTGGGACAAGATATCCAAGAATAAAACTTTGGAATAAAAGGCATTCAATTTTAGCATTAGCAAGTACCTGTTTTTTCACACCGAAAATATAACATGAAATTAAAACCAATTGCAGACAAGATATCCAAGAAAACTTGGGAAATTATAGCAAATTTAACTTAAGAAGCTCGGCTCAGTTTGAATTAAATTGTTGCCAACCATCTTCTTCTGAATTAAGGCATTACAATTTAGGAGATAGTGAGAATAGATTTACAGAGTTTAAGAATATTCACGGTTTACAAATTGTGGTTTCTTACATTGTTAGTGTTTGTGAGAAGTTGGATCCTCTCCCTCAACCTGCCCACCTCTCCATGCTCCTTCTCCTTCTCAGCACTCTGCCATTCAACCATCTTCTTCAGCCACAGAGGGGTGCCAGGCTTGGGGGCAGTAGGGGGTACAGCCTTACCCCCTGGTACCAAGGGGAGGCGCAGGCCAGGGGTACCACCTGCAAACACTCCCTGGGTGAAGGAAGCCTCAATTTCGGGCTCGGTGGCAGATGCAAGTGTCTCCATGCCACTGTCAGTCGATAGGGCCCTATTGCATAAACATTCAAGCAATGAATTATGAAATTGGTGTTATTATCAAAGCAAGATTTTCTTTTACTCAGTCTTACTATGTATTTACTAAGTATTGAATGCATGGGTGCCCAAGTAAGTCATCACCATTGTAAATGTAATAACCACTATCATTTTCATGTCAACATAAAGCATGAAGGACAAATCCTACAAAACTTACAATGACTTATAATTTGAAATTTTGTAATACAATTGCACAAAATTTTCATCTTGAGAGTAAGGGGAAAAAACAAATTATCTAAGACAAATTAAGCTGAGACATCCTTAAATAATATATGGATTCATCAATTACTAAATCTACATCCAGGAAGACAATATCATTCAAGTGGTTTTCAACTCACTCCTAGATCTGAAACTACATGTACCTGAGATGCGGTGGCTGGGTAGACGGTGGTCCTAGCATCCGCCCGATCCCTCCATCCTCCTCATCCACCCCACCCCCAGGCTTCCCAGGAGGGGGGTCTGAAGGGAGAGGGGGTGGAGGAGGGGTCAGGTCTGACATGTCAGAGGACGTGGAGTTGGTGCGTCTGAGGGGGTAGGGGCGCTGGCCCGGTGGGGTGTAGTCTGGGAGGGGCGGTGCATCGGAGGAGAGAGAGGTAGTGTTGTCTGGAGATACACTCATGGTATGCACTCTCAGTCTCTCTATCTCATCAACTGAATGGGTGTAAATTACACAAAAATATTTATATATTTATATGCATTCAAAAAATTAATGTGTAACACAACATTTGTTGGATTTTTTAAGAATTTGGTCTTAATTTAAGGAGAGCTTTGTACTTTCCCTTTTTTCATATTACCTATTTTACATATATTTCACTTCTACAACACTTTTAAATGATTGATATTAAACTTGTAACCATGCATGGGAAACAGGCATTCCATAAACAAATCTGTGGAATCAAATAATATAAGGGAAACAGATAAGGGAGTATACATGTCTGTTACAGTTTTGTGTAGTGCTACTTAAATCTTTGTTATACTTGTGGGAGTATAATAATGGAAATTCAAATCTCTGCAAGCCTTTTAATTGTCAAAATCAAATACATACATGTAATCCATAAAGTTTAAATTGCCTTTATTAAAGCCTTACATATAATTATAAAAATCATATCCATGGAAACTAAGCTAACCTGCAAGCCCTAAGTTGTCAAAATCATCATCCATAGAGTGGTTGTTTGCCATGACAAATTCCTCCTCCTCTCCTATTGGCTGCATGAATGTTGGAGTTGATTGGTCGATGTGGATGAGGTCATGGTCGGTCTGGAGGACGGGTCCATGGACGTTGATTGGGATGGATGATGAGACATAGTCCTGGTTTTGGGCTGGAAGAGCATTCAGGAAATCTTCCAGGGTTAACTCATCACCATCTGAAGACAAAGAGGAACATAAATCAAACATAAAAGTGATACATTAACGCCATATGATTTTTCAGAGAGTGATATTTGAGATATCATATACAAATATCATTGTAAGATGAGACATAGTCCCGGTCTTGGGCTGGAAGGGCGTTCACGAAATCTTCCAGGGTGAACTCATCACCGTCTAAAGGGAAAGAGGAACATAAGGTAAACTACTTCTTACCAAGCTCTTAACAAATTTAAGCAATCTGAATACACTCAGGAAAATATTTGGCCCCCCCCCCCCCCAGGCTCCACACCTGGCAGGAAAAAGTTACCAACTTAACCCTAATCCCACTGGGGGGGGGGGGGGGGGGGGCCTTTTTGGCCCCCCCCCTGTCGTTTTTTTCGACGTGCATCTAGACCGCTGGGAATTTCACGTTCAAACTTCATGACTATTTTCTCTCAAGTCTCCCGCATGTTTTGATATATAATTCACCCCGGTCGGACCTGTAGAACTGAGGTTTTAGAGGTCGATAATTGCTCGTCCGTCACAAAAAAATGTAATTTTTGTACAGGTTTCTATGTAATTCCTATATCCGATGCTATGTAAACTCCAAATCTGTTATAATTGTTACTTTTAATTATAATTTGGATTATTTCTTTGTTATTAGTTGAATTCATACACTTCAGAGATAAATTCTTCTAAAAAATGTTTTAAAAAAACAACAAAAAAACAATAAAATACATAAGAATGAAAACAATGTGGATAAATCCGGGAATACTAATTTGCATATTTATGCAAATTAGTGATATATTTTATCACCATAAAAAACATGGATATGATGAATAACATCATTTGAAAGTATTTTTACAGAAAACCTGAAGAAATCCTGTAATTTCTTTTGATTTTAGATGAAAATACCCAATTTTTTCCCAAAATCGTCAAAAATTTGCATATTCAAAATTTTAATTAATTATAAAAAAAAAAATAATGGTCCAATTTTTTTTTTCTTCAAATTCTTATTCTACTTCACTTGTTTTACGTGTGTGCCAATTTTCAAGTCGATCGGTCCATTCATTGCCGAGATTTGAGGGGGGGGCCAAAAAGGCTCCCCCCCCCCCCCAGTGGACTCAAGTGACCAAAATAACCCAGTGGGATTAGGGTTAAGAAAATTAAATCTTTCAATAATTATCACAAATGCTTTCTAATGAATAAATGTGAAGGTTCTGTCACACTTTTTGTTGTCTCAATTATTAAATGACCAAAATCAACGTATACATACATGTGCCACCATACTGTAAATTGAATAAATTATATCAATTCTTACCAGCCATAATTCTGGCCTGCAGAGCTCCCTTGGTGAGATGCTTCAAGGGCAGGGTTTGTGTGGACCTGGTACTCTGTATGGGGAAAGTGATGAAAGAAAGGAACGTTACTATAAATTACAACCAACTAAATATTACATTTTCTTGGTAAGATCGCAAAATCGAAAACTACAATGAAACAACAAAATTAATTTCCCTCTTTCCTCATCCTCCGCAAGTGGGCTAGCAAAATGAGCAATATTCTATGAATTTATGAAAGTACATTGAATAAAAACAAACTAGATGGATCTTCGACTGCGCGCAGTCGAAAATTATGCCTCCGCTATCACGCGATTTCAATATCAAGCCCAAATTAACGTGCACTGAATTAATTTTTTGTTTATTTTTCATATATTTCGACCCGTAACCTTGACCATATGACCCCAAACTTTGATGGCTCATTTGCTCCCAAAGAAACATTCAGGTACCAATTTAGATTGAAATCCGACATTCAGTTCTTGAAATTTTGCCATTACAAGCCATTTTTGCATATATATTGAGCCCTGCGACCTTGACCTTTGACCTCATGACCCCCAAAAATATAATCTGATCATTGCCACCCCGATGTGTACACTCGACTACGTTTGAAATTGATCCGTCAACCGGTTCTTGAGATATCGCGAGAACGAGGCACTTTTGCACAGTATATACTGTGACCTTGACCTTTGACCACATGAACCCAAAATCTAAGCAGATCATTGCCACCCCAATATGTACACTCATACCAAGTTTGAAATTGATCTGTTAACCGGTTCTTGAGATATCATGAGAAAAAAGCATTTTTGCACATATATTGAGTCCTGTGACCTTGACCTTTGACCTCATGAACCCCAAAATCTAATCAGATCATTGTCACCCCAATATGTACACTCAAGCCAAGTTTGAAATTGATCCGTCAATCGGTTCTTGAGAAATCGCGAGAACGAGGCATTTTTGCATATATATTGAGTCCTGTGACCTTGACCTTTGACCTCATGACCCCTAAAATCTAATCAGATCATTGTCACCCCAATATGTACACTCATACCAAGTTTGAAATCGATCAGTCAACCGGTTCTTGAGATATCGCGAGAACGAAAACGGGACGTACGTACGGACGGACGGACGTACGTACGTACGGACGGACGGACGGACGGACAACCCGAAAACATAATGCCTCCGGCCACTACGTTGGAGGAGGCATAAAAATGTCCACCTTATTTTTCCACGGGTTGTGTTTTGTTTGCATGCAAGATTATTGAATCATTGATTGGTGCTCATATACTCTTTCTATTCTTCTCGTTGAGACTTACTGTAATACTGTGCTCTACAAGATATATTATTGAATAATTTAGGACCGTGTTTATTTACCTGTTGTTCCACTTGTGCAGCGAATCACAGCCAGGTCTTCAGGCTTGCCAGGCTAATAGGGAAATAAAAGTGCAGTATTCTGTTAAAGCGATTATATTGAATACAATTTAGTCTCCGCTTAATGGGGTAATTACGTTTAAAAAGGTACACCTGTTAATGGGGTAGGATTTGACCAAACGTTTATTGCGTTTGTTAACAAAATTTTCACCACTGAATCGGATACACCTGTATACCTTGCAATAGCCTATCCTTGGCGGAGACTTCTTTACTATAATAGAAATCTTCATTTTGTAGAGAAGGCTTGCCAAAAAAACAATTCTTTCTTTTTTGTTTTTGTTGTTGTTGTTTTTGGAGAGGATGGTGGTGGGGGGAGGGGCAATCAATGAAATATTTTCTTTTTGAACTTGACATCTGGAACAAAATAAATATACCTCAAACAGAACAAACTGGCTATGACGCTACATGTAAGCAGAAAACTATAGTAAGTAACACAAAAAATGTCAAACAAAACTTTATCCATAAGATGGGAAATGAGAAAGCTGGAAAACAACAAGAATTAATTCAATGTTTCAAAAATTACCATGGGCTCTCGTAGATTGCATTCCCCCATGTCCATGAAGGCGTCAAATCCTACAACTTCAACGCCCGCCCTCTGCGCCCGAGCCCGGAGATCTTCAGGAAGTGGCATTTCCATGACAACTATGCTCTTGAGTGTCGGCAAGCTGCTGATACCTGCTAAAAGGTCATTGACCTTTTGTATAGTGTCCACCACCACCAGTTTCATTTGAACTGCAATGCCAAACAAAAAAATATGCACATCAATAAGAATTATTCTTTTTTATCTCATTACATGCCTCATTTCCAATCATATAAATTGACTTATCCTACAATTCTTCGAAACAATATTTAAAACAATATAACTTTACCGAGGTATGAACTTATTGAGAGGTTAACATTTGTGCTATTTTCATGCAAACGTACTGCCAAGATGTTATCAACAAATCTTAAATGTTTTTTTCTTTTTATTAAAAAAATACAGCTATTTTGTTAACTGTATTGTTCCATCATTTTGAGTCTAGTCTATGCCCAGGCCCTAATAATGTTTCTTCACAAAAGCAGACTCATTGTAGGCAAGTGAAATTTCATGGAAGTCACATTTTGTTGACCCGACGGGGAAACTACATTTTCAAACTGCCATAACAAAATGAGCCGAACTTTTAATCTTCCACGTCAAGCTTCACTGATGATTGCAGGTTACCACACCAAAACAGATTTTAAACAGTAGACATTTTACCAATGAATTATTATAATTTGGGGCAAGTAAATGTTTGTCTCGGGCCACCAAACATTTATTATTACAACCAAGCCAATAGAAAGATAAAGATTTGTAAAAAAAAGATGGAGCCCTGTCTCGGACTATTGAAGAGACAATCACATAACCTTGTATTTATAATACAATCAATTTTATTGAACAAAATGGACTGGTCACGGGAAACAAATCGTGAAATCCAACTAGGCGGATTGTCGACTGCACGCAGTCAAAATAGATGCCTCCACCATTTGCGATTTTTTATTTTCATCAGCACTGCGACCTTCGACCTCTTGACTATAAAATCTGATCAGTTCATTGGCTCCTCAAGATACATGTACATACAATGAAAACATAATGCCGCCGGCCACTTTGTTGCGGAGGCATACAAAAAAGAGAAGGATCTTACCCAGGTTGATGATGTGGCACAGCCCCGTCGAACCTAGTGTGTTATAGAGAGGCACCGTTGCCATGGAGAATGAATAACAACCAAGGTCAACGATCGTCCACTGGAGTATGAATGGGAACAATGGTTGGGTGTTAAAGGGACATTCCCTCTTTTGCAAGCCAAATTTCAAAAGTTGCGATGTTATTGTCTTATATGAAAGAAAATGTCATTTAATAGCATGCCTGAAAAAATTAGGGCTTGAAATCTCTTTTTCGTGGAGTTATAATCTAAAACTAATAAACCGTCGTCCAACAAACAATTGTGCATTATACGTATATTCACCCAGTGAGGAAGTTCGTATACTGATTCCACGAAGTACCACAACGCGATGCGTGACCCCTATGTGACCCGCGCACACATAAGAATAGCATGACCGCACACTAGGCAAAATAACCAAACCTCGCTTAAACTGACTACATGTAATTACATATTCTTCATTTTTGAGATTTTTTTCCGTGACATACCTTTACAAATGTCGGCTTCACAATACCTTTACAAGAATAAGTACAATATAGTTGTAATATTATGCTAAATCAGTTAAACTCCTTTATTGACCGATATATAGTTTGATCAAGGGACGCATTCGTTTTTCATTATAGGGCCGTTCGATCTGATTTTTTTTGTGCGTGTTTCATTCATCCCCATCTGTCAACTGGAAACTGTTCAGACGTTTTGTAAAAGAGGGACTGTCCCTTTAATAAGCCATGGCCATTGGCAGCATTTGGCAAGTATGCTCCCCGAGGAGTTGAGAGTTCGAACCCTGCCCACCGCGTTTGTCCTTCAGCAAGACAATTTATCCACTATTGCTGCTCTCTACCCAGGTTTGATAAATGGGGACCAGTAGGAGGTGAAAGCCTTTATGTGAACGATCTTCTTGAGCCCATGAGCGCTTGGAAGGAATGCTCCCCAAGGAGTGGAGATGGTGCACACAATGTGTGCTGGTTTGCATTGTATCCTATGACCGGGGTAATAATCGTGTAAAGCGCTATGAAACATTCATGTATTTAGCGCTATATAAGAAACTATATTATTATTATTATTATTATTATTATTAATATCATTGTGTGGGTTTGAACTCTACATGATGACCATGGGTAATTCAATATAGCAGTGCTCGAAATTAACTTTTTTTGCTGGTGGCCCGGTCGGGCCAGTAAAATTAGTAGTTTTCCAAATTTGGTGGCCCGAAACCAAAATCTACTGGCCCGAAAAAAATAAGGAAAAACAAAAGTAAAATTAATACAATAACTATATTGATAGTTTCAGTGTACTAGGCAATACTTTTTTTCATTCCCCTTTGTTTCATTGTAAGATGAATTAAATAAACATGAATTAGGATGAATGTGTGTGTGTCATGTCTGTTTATTCATTGTCTTCATCAAAAATCCAGTCATACATAGGCAGGGTCTAGGTGACAAAACAAAAATGATATCAAAGGAGAAAATTCAATTTGACCTCGAAATTCTGTGCAGTGTTGTCTGAACACCTTAGACAAATGACATACCGTAAAACTCTGTGTATAAGACGCACTCGTGTATAAAACGCACCCCCAACTTTCTATAAAAAAATATTTTAAAAAAGAAAAAAAAAAAAAAAAAAAAAATTTGAAATTTTTTTTTTCATGAATATTCATATATTCATGAGGTAGCAATGCTCATTAAATATGCAAAATACTAAATTCATTAATAACTTTTTTGTTGAGAAAAATGTATAACCACTGTTTAGAAAATTGAATATTAAATGAGTGCTGCTACTCATGAATATCTGAATATTCAATTAGTAGCAGTGTTACTGCTTAAAAACTTGCATTTTGTTTTGCTAACCACTATAATTTATGTAGGAAAAAGGTATATTTTGATAAATGTTCCCCCTTATATCAAGCTCATGTCATGCCCTAGACCAGTTTAATATGCATTAAACATGACTACCGGGTGTCCCAAAAAAAAAATTCTAAAAAAAAAAAAAATAAATAATATTTTTTTTTTTTTTTTTTTTTTTTGGCTGTACCTGTGTATAAGACGCACCCCCCACTTTGAAAATTTTCCGACGGAAAAAAAGTGCGTCTTATACACGGAGTTTTACGGTATTTGGATTCTTCGTAAACAGTATTGCAGACAAGTAAGACAACTCACAACACACTGTTCAAACATGATGTTGAATTTACGGGATTCATACAAAATTTGAAGAAAACAAAATATATATATAACTTGCTGAATGCTACATTTAAAAGCAAGCTCTTGTCATGCCATAAACAGGACTAAACATGACTACTGGGTATCTGCAAAAAAAAACAAAAAAAACTTTTTTTTTTTTTTTTTTTTTTGCTGGCCCAGTCGGACCACCAAATATTTGTTTTACTGGCCCGGCGGCAATTTTTAGTGGCCCCGGGCCATCGGGCCTATGCTAATTTCGAGGGTTGAATATAGTGTTAGGAGTGTCACATAGTGGTAGAATTGTTGTTCAAAAGAGCTAGTTTTTCCTTCTAAGGGGAGGGCCAACATCGAAAAAGTGGCTTCCTTAAGGACTTAGGTTGCCAGATCTCCACAACAAGTTTAAACCAATTTTATTTGCAAGTATTTTTAGTGAGACAAATTAATTCAGAGGTCTACCTCAACAAATTTGTTGCGAACACCTCTAAATCCAAGATGGCGTCCAAAAAAGTAGCCGTTTTGACTTGCTATAGATTATTGGCAAGATCTCACAAACACCTGGAATAAGCATGATGTTGCAGTCATATTGAAGACAATCAAATTTCCTCTAATCTGATACCAAACACAATGGGTTTCAGAATATGTAACACGGTCATTTTTAGCCCCAAACTCAAATTTTAGGCATTTTCCCCCAAAAATATGAAATTATTGATTTACATAATTCGGCATATATCGATAATTGCATTAGCAGTTGAATTAATACTTTTCGGAAAACTGTCCAATTATATCAACAATACTCTCTAAAAATGTCAAGTGTATATTGTATCTGAACAAAAAGTTATAGTTCTTGGAACTCAGCATTTGATATCGACAAATACAGCAAATTTGTACGATTTCGAACACTATACAGGGTGCCCCAATAAATGTAATTCTTGTTTACGGACTTTATTCAAGAATTTCTCCTAAATAATGGTTTGCAATCGGTTTGCAATAGTACATGAAAATAGAGTATCGGTAATTTCACTACAATGATAAATCCATCATGCAATTAGTGCATAGTGCAATATTCGAATGGGAGGCGCTCGTCATTTACAGTTATATCGACCATATCTGGATAATTATGTTTTAACATGATTATTATTCGGAACACCACAGTTAGCTAGAATTTTCCAGGGTTCGGAAAACACTTTAAATAGGCTATTATGTTTAACTTAGGGTAACTTTTTGTTCCACCATGTACATTTGTAACCATAGTAACAACAACAATAGAAATAGAATAAATCATATATCTGGCTACTACAAGCCGCATTATGCACACTAATTTTCGCGTGAACATGGAGGAAAACAAATCACATGCGAAAAAACACCCTATAGCTGATATTTTTAAGTTTTTAAAGTAAATATTGGTTGATTTGGTATATTTTTGGTCCATCGGCTGTTGTTACCATGGTTCACGAGTACAGTGTAGTAAAAAAAAATTAACATTCAGCTTGCTGAGGCTTTCGGTGTTGTGCATATTAGTTTAGCAAATGAGTTTGTTTTGTTTTAATACTGAGTCAGACAAATTATATAGACCTTTATGGTCTCCAGGTACATGTAATAAGATATGAAGGGCATGAAGGGTGCGTTCCTCGCGATCAAGATGGTGTTCGAAGCTAGATACGCTCTGCACATATTACAGTATGTCCCGAATATTGTGTATGACACTTATTAAAGATAATGAGCATGATCTTGATACTGTTTTAAACACATCATGGACACCCAGTATGATTCGAATTCGCAATACGCATGGCATGCGCGTCAGTATGCAGCTGACTGGAATGCTCCGTGTGGAGTGGAATTAAGTTCATTTTTAGCGTCTGATTTATGATAAATGCAGTTAAACAAATACAGGACAGACACGACATCTACGCAGACTACGTAATGATGGTGAAATATTCATCATATTACAAGAAATGGTGTTTCTTTTTGTATTTGTTCATAACTGGAATTGAAGGTGTCCCGAGATTGACGCAATCGTTTGGTATACAAGTCTTCTTATTAAGATTACACATTTTTGAGACACCCTGTATAGCATGAGAAATCATGCAAAACTACCCATTTTGTGGATAGCTAATGCTGACTTCAAAGTACTATAACTTTTTGTTCAGATACGGTATGCACTTGAAATTTTCAGGGAGTATTCTCGATATAACTGGACAGTTTCTTGAAAAGTATTAAATTGACTGCTAATAGAATCATCGATTTATACGTAATTATATAAATCAATAATTTCATATTTTGGGGGAAAAATGCATAATATTTGAGTTTGGGGCTAAAAATGACCGTGATACATATCATGAACCTCACGGTGTTTGGTATCAGATAATAGGAAATGTTATTGTCTTTAAAATTAGTGCAGAATAATATTGATATAAGGTGTCGTTTGGGAAATCTCGCCAATTATCTATAGCAATACAAAACGGCTGCCTTTTTGGACGCCATCTTGGATTTGGAGGTGTTCGCAACAAAATTTTAGAGGTAGACCTCTGAATTGTGTTGTCTCATTAAAAATACTTGCATTTAGAATCGGTTTAAACTTGTTGTGGAGATATGGCAACCTAAAGTCACTTTTTTCGACATTGGCCCTCCCCTTATTAGCACAAAGCCAAGGGGTTGTTAAGAGGCGGAGCTTAATATCGATCGCTTTTAGTGGCAAATCATTTTGGAACGCAAACTTTTCAAACCTGCAAAAAACATGCTTCAAAACTCTGCTTAATTTTTACCTTTCCACTGGATATTTTTACTGGATATTTTGCGTACCGGTAGAACAGATATCAGGGAAATGTATGAGGCAATAATATTTTTTTTTCACTTTTTCATGCAATTTCAAATCAATCATGATTTCTGAGGTTCGACATCTTGCGACTTCTGGCTCCTCTGCGGATGGCGAGGCACATATAGACTACTTTGAAAAAAATCTAAATAGGTTTTTAGATAGTTCTTGATGATATATAGATTGAATCATTTTAACAAAACATCAAATGCACAATTTTTGTATGAAAAAATGGCTAAAACCAATGAGTTTTTAGAGAGCGCCCTCTTGAGTTGTAACGGCTCTTAAAAAAAAGAAGATAACAGGGTTTTTACTTATATTCGTTTGTATCTGTGTATACCTTTTGAGCATGGTGGAGTAACTATTAGTTTGTACCGTAATGATGTAGCTTTTGGTTACTAAATTTTGACCAATACTCAACTATCCCTTTAAGTTATCTTGTTTTTGTCGAGCCACGAGCCACCGTAGGTGATGGGAGACTAAGGGATCCAAAATGTGTCCGTCTATCGGTCGGTCCGTCTGTCTGTCCGTCCGTGACACTTTGTAAAAATTTGAATAACTTTCCAACCCTGCATCTGTTTGTAACCAAACTTGATTGGTAGATGCCCTACATTGGCCTCCATGATATTCTGGGGTCAAAGGTCACATAAGTAGGTAAAAGGTCAAATGAGGGTCAATGTGAAATTTTACCTGCAAGAGTCTATTAGGGTTGTTAACTTTCCAACCTTGCATCCGTTTGTAACTAAACTTGATTGGTAGGTGCCCTATATTGGCCTCCATGCTATACTGAGGTCAAAGGTCACATAAGTAGGTCAAAGGTCAAATGAGGGTCAATTGCGCGCAAGTGGGCAAGACACTTTACGGCTATTGCCTTGTTGTATTTTTGTTTCCGTGTGTGATTTCCTCTAGAAGGGTCAGGGCTTGACGGAGAAGCTGCCTGAAATGGAGACGTTTAGGGACATCCTGTGCTGTCAGATCGATACCCTGCAGGGATTGTTCGACACCTTTTGAATTTAAAGATTAAAAAAATAAAAAATACATACATACAATATCTTTCTGCCTCAAAAAAGAAGGGATATTTCACACTGAACAAATCTAACGTATCTTGTTATTTCTTCTTGTCTCCGTGTGTGATTGCCTCTAGAAGGGTCGGGGCTTGACGGAGAAGCTGGCTGAGATGGAGACGTTTAGGGACATCCTGTGCCGTCAGATCGACACCCTGCAGGGTTTCTTCGACACCTGCGCTGAGGCCAACCCGAGGAAGTGGCCGGAAGAACTATGTACGTACATGATCATTTCTCTTCTTAATTAAAGCCTGCACATTCATGAGAAGACATTAATTACCCAAATCATATATGTAACATGATGAGTTAAAGGGATTCATTAGCTTTGTCAAATTCGACCAAAATCACTTGGAGCTTCCACATTTCTCTTGTACCTAATTGTTGTTTGGCTCATGGTAACATAAGAATGAAATTTTTCAAACATCTCCCTAATTATTGAGAGATTTATAATTTTTTTTGGGTGGTGGAACCCTTTAATAAAGATGATATGAATGTAATGCATTCTGGAACTCAACAAGCAATAGCTTGACGTTACCATGTACACATGCATGTAAACAAATTGTGAATTTTTATGAATACGTTTTTGACATTTCAAATTTCACCACTGTACATGTATTATCCTTGTGGTTCATGGAATGTTTTACGATGGGATATACAAGTCTGAACACAGTTTTACTTAACTTTAAGATGCCTGTAAAAGAAGGACAGTATCTTTAAAATGAATGTAATCATCAAACTACAGGCCCTTAATTTATTGTTGTCAGGTTTATCACACCTGACGGAGCACTTAGTAATTTTTTCTCATATCCTACTTTGTTGATGCAATCAAGCAAGGTACTGTGTGTACAATTACTCAAAGTGAAAGTAAAAGCAATCAAGTTTATGACTAAATTTGAATAGTAGTTGCACTTTTTCCTGAACAAGGATTATGATCCGAAATCTGCAGAGTATTCTCCTTGAATTGAAAGATAACAGATCTCTTCCTCGTGATTCCTAAACATATCTTTTCAACTATATATTTAATGTAGTTTGTTTTATTAATTTTTTTGTAAATATTATATTGTTGTTACATATATACAGAAGTACAGACTTCTTGGAAGGCACCCTAATGGATAAGAACAAGTAATAACTAACTTACTAACTAACTAACTAGCACATTTTTATGACTAAATTTTAGTAGTTGCACTTTTCCTGAACAAGGATTATGATCGGAACTCTGCAGAGTATTCTCTTTAGATTAAAAGATAACATATTGCTTGATTGCTAACCAAATCCTTTCAACTTTATATTTTATGTAGTTTGTTTTGTTTCGTTAAAAATCTTTGATTACATAATATAATGTAAATAGAGCCTTCTTGAAAGGCACCCTAATAAATGAGAGCAAGTATCTTTTCCCATATTAAAACCCTCAAACAAACAAACAAACAAACAAACAAACAAACAAACAAACAAACAAACAAACAAACAAACAAACAAACAAACAAACAAACAAACAAACAAACAAACAAATAAACAAACACACATACAAAAATAACTAACTGACTAACTAACTAGCTAACTAGCTGACTGACTGACTGACTGACTGACTGACTGACTGACTGACTGACTGACTGACTAACTACCAAGTAAACACTAAGAACCTCATTAACAAGCAAACAAACAAACAAACAAACACTCAAACACACAAACAAACAAACAAACAAACAAACAAACACACATACACAAATAACTAACTGACTAACTAACTAACTACCAAGTAAACACTAAGAACCTCATTAACAAGCAAGCAAACAAACAAACAAACAAACACTCAAACAAACACACAAACAAACAAACAAACAGTACATAGTCTTTATCTTTTGGTATGAATGATGAATATCCCAATCAGAATGTTTTTAGTATTGTAATTTTTTTTTTTTGTCAGATGGAGACAGTTCCGGGGATGACGATGATGTGGATCCTACCACTCCAAAAGTTAACCATCATTCGGTCCATACCTTCCATGAGAATGGGCCAACAAATCCCAAAGACAAAGGTTTGTTTTGTTTTTATTGTTTCGAGGGTTGTGGCGCCATCAACCTGCTCTAGTTACCACCTGTCTGTAAAGACAAATTTTCTACCCTAGGGCTTGACACCTAACACTGGCCAGTTTGCCCAGTGCAAGGAAATGTTTAACTTTACTCCGGGCCAGCAAAATGTTTTGGCCCGTTGGTAACAAAAGTAAGGTTTTCGAACCGCGAGGAATAAGAAAGCCATTTTTGTCTCGGCTTTTTATAAATGCAATTTATGATCCACTGTGCTAGTATCATGCAACTACGTAGCTTGGTGCATTACGTGTATCATCACATTACATCACATCTTTACCCCCCCCCCCCCCCCCCCCACCCCCATGTTCTACACCCCCATGTTCTACACCATGAACAGAACTATGTAGTACATTTAATCCTCCGAGTGCCATGGTCGTGCCAAGTCACTTTACTTGTAGGTTGAGATCTCTTGATTTGTGCCTATATGCACAATATATTAGTGCGGTATGAATTGTATAGATAGATACCCAGACTTTGATACCAGGCTGAACATCCTTATTCATCGTAGATGAATTGTGGGTTTAGCCTTTCATGTAAATTTGTCTGAAGAAGTGGGTCAACGGGATTATTGCTATTTAATTTGGCATTCAGAGGGTTTAGAGGTGTCTTACAATGGTTCTGCCTATAGATCTATAAAACTATGTTCACAAAGCGGAACAATGTACAAATAAAAGAAATGAATGATCAAGTGTTCCGTATGAAAGGAAAACTGGGAAGTACAAATTTACTAAAGGGGACTGGGTGAGAAGTGGGAGTGTATGTGGAGGAAAACACAATAAGTTGTGTAATGATTTGCTAAATATACACCTTGCAGGGGGGAGGGGGAGGAGGGGAGGGGTTGGTTTGGTTTGGTGATACAGACAATACATGTAGCTATATAAAGCGTACCATGGTGTACCATGTACATGTACAATTGCATCATGCATATTGTTATGAATAAGTTTGTCACATTGCAGTTCAACTATAAATAGTCACTAACACATCACATTGTAGGTTGAGCATACAGGTCTACTGCTGCCTTGACCATGTTTTACTCTGTATCCCATGAATGGAGATAGTAGGCCTGCTATGTATGTTTATATTCTTTGTCTGTTATCAAGTGATAAACATACATGAGTAATATGATACCAAGGATATACTACACAAGAGTTTAAAGGGACTACAGCGTCTAGATGGCCTAATTTTCATAATTTGGCTCTCTATACGTAATTTTTCCTGAAGAAAAAGAAATTGGCAGTCTTTTCTCATGAAATCAATCAATTTTGGGGTAATTAGTAAATATCTAATTGTCCTGGGAACGCCCCTTTTAAATCGCAAAAATGTGACGTCATCTAAAGAACGGACTAATGAACTAAATTCTGTAGATGACGCGTCATGACGTAAGCCAATGAATTGTCAATCACATGTTAATCACGCTGCCGATTCTGAACCCTAAATGTGGGTGGGGCGTAAATTGGCTGCTAAATGAGATTTGGCATCAGAAAATTAGTCTTAAATCACTACTGTGTTTATTTTCATGGATTTTTTTTCGGCAGACCTATTTTACAAGTCATCAACTATGGAATAAGTGTCAAAGTACGTTGTATTCTTTAGGTCCTTTAACCAGCAGTATCGCAGACTATTCCAGAAGACTAGCATGAGAAGCACAGCTAGCACAGAGAGAATCCTCACTGTTTGCATCCAGATTACAATGAATGAACCACTGTAGGCTATCTCTATATTCACCATCAGAACATTATGGCATATTTGTTTAAATTTCCGTGCAAACAGATGAAAAGAGTTTGGTGCTTTGATGACATAGTTGCTGGATGACCTTTTCTAATAGAATTTAAGATTTATTTCATATAATGCAAATATAATTATATATATTAAAAATGTAATGATTTCAGAATGCAAACAATCACTACCACCACATGCAGTCAATGAATTGTGGTTATTGATTGTATTTTATATGCTACCATAGCATACTTTATGAAATACAAATTCATAATGTATCAATCTTCCAGAATTCCTCACTGACATCCATCTGGAGAAATCTCCTTTGTTCAGAAGAGAGGGGGAGGGGGGGGGGGGGGGGTGAATGAATAGATCACCCCCTTTGAACAATTTGTATATATTTGTTTACAGACTTGCACCTGGTTGCACTTGATAAAGTTCTAGGTTAAGTACAGTAGAGCAAGGGTAACATACTGATTAAGTTGCATCATGTTCAAATGATGAAGAGATGAACAACTTCAAATTTTTTTTTTGTAAATCAAACATATGTATATTTTCTGTCCCTATCTAAAAGATAAACATGCTGAACTTTCATGTACACTGTATAGTAAGATAAAAACTATTCTGTATGCTATAATTACCTTGAATGTACAACAAATGTGTACAATTATGTGTGTACTAATTAGAAAATGCAGTTTGTCAATGATTTACTAATAGTCTGTGTGGGATCAGACTTAGCACATAGATGGTGATAGCTTTGTTATGTAATGAGCTGCGGCAATATAACGGCAATGTGTATATCTACGATTTTAAAGGGATAGTTGAGTTCTGGTAAAGAGAGTACAGTTTGGGTCAAACTGAAAAGCTTGAAAAGAATAAAAAATTACAAATAACTATTAAGTAAAAAGCTTGTTATCATTAAAAAAAGAGCCTTTAAAACTCAAGAGGGCGCTCTCTGAACACTCATCGGTTTTAACCATTTTAAATCAAATATTGTGCACATGATGTTATGTTGAAATAGTGATTAGATAGAGAGATTATCAACAACTATTTAAAAACCACTTTTGTAAATTTTTGAAGAGGAAGCATTTAAAAAAAACACTTAACAGCTGGTTAAAAATTGTCGAATAATTGTGGGGCCCCACATTTATTACGAACGGCTATGTTTATGGATATTTCAGCCATTTCTGAACCGATTTTGATCAAATAAAGTTTATTCTGTCATTAAAATTGTATGCTCTTTCGATTTTGACACTCAGATTTTCATTATCTCACAAAAAAAATATTTTGAGTAGCGCCCTCTATACCAAAACTCAACTATCCCTTTAACCTTAAATACATCAAATGTTATGTAACCTGCTATGCTGGAAATGAACCTTTTTTTTCTTTGAGGCCCAGTCGGGCAAGGAAAATGTAATAAAATCTAATTGTAAATATTCATCTTACCCCAAACGGGAAAATGATTATAATAAAATGTATATCCATATTAAACCGTTACTAATATGGTGTAATTCAGATAAAATCTTGTTGTTTTTTGTTCAATGTCACTTCTAAAATACTTCCATGCATTTGCAAGTAAAGCTATCAAATAGTTATTATTTATAGAAAACAAATAGGAACTGTTTTATATTCTTTTGATAAAGTATTTCAAGGATAAGATCATCTGCATGAATATGGGGGTAATTAAATTAAATTAAAGTTCCATGTTTGAATTTGTTTTGTATTATCATGATGAAAGAAGATGGTTATTCCCTCTTTAACTTGTCAGAATTCATGCAATTGAAGTAGTAAGTCTGTGTTTAATTATATACATGTAGAAATGTTTGTTATCAGATCTTGTAAGTGACATTGTCAGTTATCCGTTCAAGGTCACAGTGGTTATTAGTGTCCCTCCTTCCTTCCTCCTCGTCATTGTAACTAATATCCCCCAGGGACATGCAGGACTCCACCGGTATCCTAGGTACATGACCTTGTGGGTGCTGCACAAAGATTCTAACTTGAATGTTAGCCCATTGGAATAAAACATTCAAAAGCAAAAATGCAAATATGTAAGACCTTCAAGAAAAATCTACATTTATAACTTGAAGTCTCCTCGATAATAGAACCCATTAATGATATTTCATCAACATTCTATGGTTTTTAAAAGCATTGTTACAATTTTACACAAAAAAAACCTAATGGCTTTCCATTAATGTAAATTAGAGTTAAGTTCATCTTTGTGACAAAACTATTGATCATACAAACAATGTTCAACTCCAGTTGCTCTAAATCGAATGACAAATTCTTAATGAAGTCAAGGGGTGTAGACTTCTGTGGACCCTTCTAAAGGCATTTGTTTTCAAAGTAACGGGCTTAGGGAATTCTTAAAACTTTGCATTGACCTTTCATAAAATGTTTTAAAAGATTTGCTAAAGTAATTCCTATAATTTTAATCTAATTTGAATGTCTGATTCCTGCCAACGTAGGAATTAACTTTTTTTTATGGGGGCTACTTTTCCCATTGCCTCAAAAAACCAAGGGGCTACTTTAAGAAAAGTGGGGGCTACTTTTGAAAAAAGGGGGCTACTTTTTAGAGCCATATTGTAACTGTACGGAACCGTTTGGAATGTTATATTAAACAATACAAAGAATAATTTGACTATACAAATCAGGGTTCTCGCCCAGCCGTTGCGTAAATTTTCATCTCCAACTACTTGCGACAGGCGTAAATTTTGATGAGATCATACCATCATGTGTAAAATCAATAAATTCACGACAATTTTCCCATATTTGCAGTCACCATTTTCTTAATTCCAATTTCATTATTTGCCTCAACAAATACGAAAAATCTTATTGCCGAATGAATGCACAATCTTCTCTCGATCGAGTCTCAAAACGTAACGCGATCTGCCAAGGCACAAACATGCGAGAGCAGAGAAACAAAAATGCAGTGTTTCACGCTTTAATTCATCTGTTTATATGGCGATAATATAACAAACATCGATGCTTTGATGGGTTTATGTAACAATATTTACAGAAATATAGTTCCAAAATATTCAGAATTTCCTCAGTTTCGAGCAAAAAATTAGTTTTCCTGAACTATAGGAACGAAAACTCTAGCGCTTGTTCAATACTATACTGACTACGTATTAGTCTATACATGCGAACGTAACGGAACGTTGGTCCAGCTGCTTATAAATCGTTTGAGAATTGACCAGAGTTTGCTTCTTTTTTCTTCTTTTTCTTGGATGGTTATTCACTTAAAGTTTCAGGCCTGTCAGCTTCCGGCGGATTTGGAGGATCCTGCTTTCAAGGGAAAGCGCTCTATTTTGCGAGATATTTGTTCCGAATAAAAATGCAAACGTATCCGAATTCCGTCATGTATATAACTTACGAGATTACGTACGTAAACATTTGTACAATTTCAAGTCAATCGCGTATGTAGCTCGCGCGCACGCCTTATCGTGCGTACGCGGCGCTCTACAGTCTTCGGCACGCGCACGGCCATGCATGCATTATTATTTAGTCGGATTGTGCGTGCGTGCGAGCTAGCAGCGAGATGCGTCATTGAACTGCAAGCTCGTGTCCGTCGGGGCTGCTCCGGCGGGGGCGACTCTTCATAGAAGGGTTGCCCGCTCAAGTACAGTTTTCAGGATTTTAGGGGGCGATTTTGAGACTCACGGGGGCGAAATCGCCCGTCGCCCCCGTGTATTTCCGACTTTGATTCCTGCAGAAGAGCAGTGGTGCAGACGTTTGGGGTTAGGCATAACATGTGTTTTCAAAATGATGACCTAGGATGTTTTTACAGCTCTTTCACACTGCATTAACCTTTCTTATAATGTATTTGATCATATATGAATTGATACCATCAATGTTTCACTCCTACTAGTTAATCAACAGACAAAACCCAGTCACGATACATGGGGGTGGCCTTTCGTGCCTTGGCAAAGTTCAGAGTGACAACTTTGGATCTTGCAACAACTTTTTCACATACATTTTTGCATAAATTTACCTTTGTTTTGATATTTCAACCACACTCTTAATATCACTTATGTTCTAGATTTCAACAGATAATATCATGCCACAGTACATGGTGCTGAACTTTTATATGCTGATGTTTATACGTTGAGTTCTAAATGTCTGTGTTCTTGCAATGTTGTCAGTCTGCATCAACCTTTAAAAGTACATTAAAGAAATATTCATATTATGAACAATAAACTCCTATCATTTTTGCTCAATTTCAACAGATAAGTTCCTGCCACAGTATATGGGGGTGGACTTTCGTGGCGAGGCGTTCACGTTCAAAGCGACCACCCAAGGGGTTCTTACGACGCTGTCGCACTGCATCGACCTCATGAAGCAAAGGGAAGAACAGTGGCAGAAAAGGCTGGAGCGAGTAAGATAATTGTTAACAAAAAAAGAGATTTGTGTAGATTTTGTTTTTATCCTTTTCTCCTTACTTACGATACTATAATGATATAATATCATAACATTTGTGTATATGAGTATGTAACATGTCAGTTTGATTTATTAGGTTTGTTTTGTTAATTTTGTTTTTGTAAATTGTTGTTATCAATTATTGTAAAACACAAAGAGATGTACATTCATATTATGCGCAATATCAATTTAACTTAATATTGTTATTGTTATTATTATTTAGCTTCCTAAACACCAAAAAGAGCTCCAGAAAATCACAAGAGGGCCCTATGCTACATGTAGCACGATTAAAAATTGCAAATGTTTCCCAAACACAAATGAAGTGAGTTATATAGTTACTGTATGGCTGATTTGAAATGAAGATCTAAAGATGTACATTTATTTAGAAGTATGAGTAGGTTTTTTCTTTCTTTTGCTTTAAACTTTATGTACAGTTAAAAATTCCAGTGAATTTACATTTTTCATTTTCAAAAGCATAATAAACACTGTTTCAGAAACAAAAGCAGACTTTATTTTAAGTTATGTTAGGAGATAGACTGGATGAAGTAGACATCCTACTTTCTGTCTGCAACTTTCAGTTCCTTTTTAAAACAACGATGATGGTGTTTTCTACATTTAGGTTCTAGTTGGACCATTGATTTTCATATTACTATGAAAGTTCATCTGTATTGGTAGTTGATATGAAATCGAAATAGATTTCATATTGATTTTCATGTTGATGTTATTGATAAATTGTATTATTGATTTTTTTTCTTTCTAGGAGCAAGACAGGAGGAAAAGGGCGGCGGAGGCATACCGACAGGTCCTGCAGGAACGCAAGACTCAGGCCAGGATAGGGGGCCCAGATTATGAGGTACAACTAATGAGCATGCAATATGTGACCGGACCTAGCAAAACCTGGCACTTGGAGGCAATTATCAAAAATTGTATGAAAATGATTTTTAAGCCATGAGAAAGGTCTCATTAAAAGCTACCAATCAATGCCTTATTCTAAAATAAGGGAAAATATTTAGCAAATTTACAATTGTTTTAATTTGCATTTTTTCTGGCATAATTTGTTAAAACACAATATTTGAACTTCTTATGCCCATTAATTACCAACAGGTGCTTGGTTTCAATGGATTGGGTTACATAAGTATATTAACCTATTCATGACAATCGATTTTGGTATAACATGCATTCTTCATAGACCCCAGTCATAAATATATTCTAGGAACCAATCCTTGGCATTATAACATAATTAACTACTAATTATTGATTGTGAAATCAATCATACAGCTTATTGTTTAATGCCCTGAATTGGTTAATAGTTCAATTAAGAGGAAAGAGTAATGATAAATAAAAAATGAATATATCACTAAAAAAGAAAAGAGAGCAGAGAATCAATTAATCAAATAAATACACACGACTTACATGTACTTAGTAAAAAAATGAACAAATGATTTTCATTTATGAAACAAACTACTTCAACTGGTACCCAGTCAATTTTGCTATTTGGTCACAAGATGGCGCTGTGTAACTCTAAGCTGTGTGCAGCATTTGGTGTTTGCCCTAGATATTACCTAAACAGTCTTGCATCATACGATCAAAGTTCACGATAAGGTGTCACATGGTTATTAGTGTTGCGTTCTTCATAATCACATGTGCTGTATCGATAGTAGATGAGATCATGTGACATTATAAGTGGGTTACATCATGGACATACACGTTAGCAATGATTCATAATGAATTGATTGTGCAAATAATTATTTGAAATAGTAATTTTATAATTTGTCTCGAAAGAATTTGTTAATATAATGAAGGAGTAAACCAGTTATTCTGCTTAATTTTACTCCAAAATTATTTCTTTGAAATAAATGTTTTTAAATTGTTGCTGCTGTTCTTTTGCAGAAAGGGCCATATTATGAGAGAGCAAACTCTTTTTTGTTGTTGTATGTAATCTGAAATCCTTGGGCTACCTATGAACTCTGTCATACAACTTCATATGTTTTCAATACAATGTTAACCTATTCTAGATTGATATAATTTGTATTATTAACACATTCTACAATGTATTTTCAGGACAAGTCCTGAATTTTGTTAATTTTCATTGTATTATCAATTTGCAGGAGGAGCCCCATAATATAATGAATAATAATACTGTTTTGCACAATATGTTATCAAACATACTTTTGCTTCCTATGAGGCCGGGGACAACTATTCAAATATTCTTAACTATTCATGTACTTTTCTGGTTGAATATTCAAATGGCAAAATAAGTATTTGCCTAAGGCCTACTACGTATACAATCTGTTATAATACTTGGATTTCTTTGAAATTTCCTTTTTCCAATTGAAGGAGGGGCCCCACAGTATAATGAAAGAAGAAGAATTCTTTGATGCCATTGAAGCTGCCTTGGACATCCATGACGAGCAAGACGCAGAGAGAACGCATGTAAGTTGTCCTCCTCCCCGCAATTTTCTTCAATTTAGAGCCCATAGAGTGGTGAAGTGTGATGTCATAAATGATGTCATAAACATTTTTTTATAGAATTTTCAAATTTGGACTTCATTTTCAGAAAGAGCATAACAAATAATGTCCAAATACCGAAAATCAAAGGAATAGGTTACGTATTGGCCGAGATATGCCCATCCGAATTTTTTTTGGTCAATGGGCAATCAGTGTTATAGTGCACTGGTTCCTAAATTTAGGAAGCAGTGCATTATAACACTGATTGCCCATTGAAGTAAAATTCATTCGGATGGGCATATCTCAGCTAATACGTAACCTATTTCTTTGATTTTGGGTATTTGGACATTAATTGTTATGCTCTTTCTGAAAATGAAGTCCAAATTTGAAAATTCAAAAAAAGTTTTTTTATGATGTCATGGCTTCTGTACTCCATTGAGCACATTTGGATCTTAACTTAATAAAGGGATCCATTAACTTCATAAGATTTTTCAAAAAGGGATATTTGAGACTTGAATCATGATAACAATATCATTGCAAGATTTTGATGACTGATGTTTTAAATTTTCATAGAAAGAGGATCACTGTTTACAAGTGAAAAAGTAACAACTTACATGTATGTCAAATTTGTATGGCTGTTTGTCATTGATTTTGATTACAATCAAAACATTTTCTGGAACACTTTTCAATTTGATCATAAATATATGATCCATATGATCCAAGAACGCAATTTACCTAGTAAAAAAGTGAAAATTAATGTTACATTTTATCCCCGATTGTTCGCTGAGTTTGGATACGTTTGACTACAATCAAAAAGCGTTCTGGAACAGTTTACCAATAAATGTCTCCATAATAAGGGAGTCTCCATAATAAGGGAGACATAGGAAAAATCAAATCCCCTTTCATTCTTATATTATATTTGAACAAAATTAATCATAAAATTTGTTTCAATTTTGTTTTCTTCATTCATCAGGCAAGTGATCATCCAGACACTCTGTATGCAAAGACGATTTGTCAAGACAATCCTCCAGCGCAGCACAGACTATCCCGACAGGTAATGACTGCAGTATTTTTATGTTTCCTCAGCAGGGTTCACGACCGAGCATGGTGGTTTAGCGGTTAAGAGTGTCCTCCTCATGCACGGGAGCTCCCGTGTTCGAACCCAGACCGGGTCATACCAAAGACTTCAAAAATGGTGCCTTCTTGCCAGGCGCTCGGCATTAATATAATGGAGAAGGGGACTAGCCACCTTCTGTAGCTTTCACTTCTTATAGTAGACGTGTGGCCTAGGGCTAATCAATCGGAGATAGGCGCTGCCTTAGTTATGTGCCCAAATTGGCAGAGGGAGGACTTTAACTTTAAATACAGGATTAACAGGAAAATTGTAATATGATCTTACGGGTCATGGAATTTCTTTTTTGTCTGTATTTCTTCAGCACTGAAATACAAATCAAGATTTTTAGAACTCATTTTAGTAAAAAAAAAAGTACTGCAAGAAATACAGACCCTTGTTTACGTACCATGGTAAAAGTTTTGGAAAAGTCATGGAATTCTTGCTGTAAAGGTCATGGAATGTCATGGAACTTTACTTGACAATAGGTGTATGAACCCTGCAGTCTATTCTGGAGTAATAATAACGATATGTTCCATTTCTATAATGCCATATGAAGAAACATACCTAGGCACTTTAACAAAACAATTCTTATCTACAACATATATACTACTTAAAACTAAAGATTAAACTTACTTCTGAAATTAATTACAACATCGAATACTTAATAGTTTTACATTGATTTTTTTTTTACAGTTCACAAGAAAATTAAGACAATTTTAAATGAATATTACAATAATAACAAATAAAATGCATAATGCAACATGCCATATAGGTTGACTACTGCAGTTTATTTTAGAGTTGCATCTGACTTGTCTGATACTAGCAAATTCTTAGCACTTACCAAAGTTGTTTTGTGCATGCAGTTGCCATTCATGAAATAATAGGTGAGATTAAAAAAAATCATCTAATGTTTCAGTTTTATCGGACAAATTGCTATGCAGTAATAAGGTTTTTTAGCTAAATGTTGTCTAAATGAAATTCTTTTAAAAGTATTACCACATGAGCTTTTGAATAATCTTTAAACAGGTTCGACTTTCTGTCTTATCAACTTATTGGATATGATTTGATTTTTGTATTATTTAGAGTGCCTATATTCCGTAGACCCTATCTCACATATTTTCTAAAATATTCTGAATGGGTTTATGTCTTTTCTTTCTTTCTCTTATTATTAAACAGTGCAATGAGAAAGTGGAAGAGAACATCAAGTATGCGTTTGAGAACATTGAGAGTACGTGGGACCTGATTCACCAGGAGGGGGAGATGAAGGTAAGTCCATTAAAGGACAATGAAACTGGCTTTCAGCTACTACGATCATTTAGAGGGTGAACAGACATTAAATTTGATACATGACTTCAATTTTGGCCTACTGGATCCCATGAAATCCTTCTGTGAACATACTCAAATTTTACTAATTGTTACGGCGGCAAAAGATGATGGGAGCGGCTATGTTCGTGTAACTACCCTAACACCTAACAATGGTGGCCTCCAGCAATCGCGTGAATAGTGGTGTACCCGATAGTGTTTTCACATATTTCTTCCAAAGCAGAAATCTGAGTCGGGTTATGTTATGCGAAATAAACAAGCATATTACGATGTATAAAGTAGGATAAACTCTATTCTAGAGTTCCATTGGCCTTTAACATAGGAAACTTTTTTTTTGTACCCAATGGTTTCTATCATGTGGAACCTTGGGCAAGTATAATTTGATAAATGGTCTAGTTGGTTGCCTGGGGAGTGTTGTATAAAACGTTGCGATCAATCGCAAAGTTGCGATTAATCGCAAGTCAGTAAATACGCACATTTTAGCCAATCATATTTGCCTTTTGGCGCATCTTGTGACTTGCGATTGATCGCAACTCTTTATGCAACACGTCCCTGATCAGCCAACTTCAACAAAAATAACAATTTCTAATTCCTTACGTGTAAACCTCAGTTACAAATAGGCAAGAAATGTGCCAAGCAGATCAAGCAACCTTTTATAGCATTCTATTTTGGGGCTTTGCGGAAACTTTTTGTTTGTTTTGTAGTCTTATTTATCCAGGTTAACTTCTTCGGTGCTCTTTTGCTTGTTCTCTCAGAGGGACCGGCATCTAATATTTTGATTTATAAGTCGGCCAGTTGATACATTCCCGCTTTTATTATGCGCTCTCTCCACTCCTTGGGGATCATTCCAGCAGGTGCTTCTTTATGGTGCACTCATGCTTTTTATACACCCTAATTCATGCCAAGTACCCATATTGCACATATAAATTACATATCATGTTTAGCCCCTTGTTCTTGCATGATACCCAGTGCTTATTTTATGTCTGTAGAAATGGAAAATTTGGTTTGTATAAGTTACTAAATTGTAATCAGCAAAGAAAGAAAGAAAGAAAGAAACAAGCAAACATGAAATTTAAGAATGAGCAAGAGGCAACTGCATATTCAGGAAATCTCATCTTATTCTCCTTAAGTTCAGGTTCAGTTTCAGTTTAGGTTTTTTAATTTTCAACAAAAATAAAAAACATGGCATTGCACAAAACAAAGTTTATGTAAAATTAAATTAGTTGTACAATGAAACTCGAATCTAAAAAGCAATGCTTGTAGATTGTGGACCCCTCGTGTAATAATAAAGCAATTCAATCATACTTCATAAACGAGTCAAATAACACTTTACAAACATATTTTTCATGATAATGTTAAAAAAATAGTTAGATGGGCAAGTTGTATGTTGCTTTTTAATGTTCTATTCTTGCTCAATAATCTGTTAAGTTGGGTAAAGATACAATCGGATATGAAAACAAGGAAAAGAAAAAGAACATCGTTTAAAGATGAACGTAATACTTGTTTTTACAAACAGTTTTAACTACTACTAGGCCATTGAAGTCCCACATGATCTATTTCACCTCCAAAACGAATGGTTTTGAAACCTGTTTTCTTTGACAATATTATCAAATCCTTATGTTTTATGCTCAATGTCATTATTTTTGTTTGCTTGCACATGAAGTGTTATAGTATATAAAAAAAACAGTTGATTGAAACCAAAGTTTGGGATTTTTTAGCAGGAAGTAGGATCTGACCTGTTACTACAAATGCAGGATATAGTCAGGAAGAACGTACCACAACACGCCCCTGTATTAATAATTGAACCACAAACCACATGTTTTTCGCTCTAATACTGGTGTGTAATTCATAATCCAGGTTATCCCAGGTCTTAAATAGCAATTCTGTTCAAAGAAATTACTACATTTCTTTTTATTCTGAATTCTTCAGACCATTTTGTTCTTATTTGTCAATCGATTATAACCATTGAACCTGCTTTAGGGACCACTGGAAACTGAACCTGTGTGCAAAGACCACCTTTTCTGTACCCATTGAGAGGTCTATAGACATGTGTTTACTGTATAACTTCAGATACACTAGTTACTTAAAAAAAAAAAAATATATATATAAATTGTTTATTGAAAGTGTATAATGAAATCAAAGCTATTTCCCTCCAGAATGAAATTGTATTGCGAGGAGTACATGGGAGCTTCAATTCAGTGTGTTTACACACCCTTTTGCACGCTTCATGGTCACTCCCATGGTGGCATTGCTTTGACAGAAAAGTGTTTTCTTTACTCTGACTTTAATTGTTCTGACCTGTAACATATGTGTCAATGGCAAACTGTAACTACCTTTTACATTTAGTATGCAGACTGCAGACTGCATTCTGTTTGCAGAATGTTTCAGAGAGAAGAAAAACACACTTGCATCTAGTAGGAAATGCTAGCCAATTATTAAATTAAATTCAATGGCATGTTGCACACCCTTTGCCATACATTCATGAATGTATTAAACTTACTGAATTGTTTTCGTTATTGTCATTGTCATTGTGTGTGTGTGTGCCTTTGTAAGGGTATATGGGTGTGATGGAAAAATGCTTCATAGATTTAAATATTAGATAGAAATGTTGCCATGGTCATCATCGCTGTTGTGTGAGAGTCTCTGTATTATTTGATATCGTTGTTACATTATAGCGGTCATACAGTATCATTGAACTATAAAGCTTGGGGCCTATGACTGCCCGTGCCATTCTGGAAATGGAAAGATTAAAATAGATAACATATGAGATATATACTTGTGATTCATCTGGAAGATATACATTATATCCTCTTTTGTATGATAAGACAGGAAAGTATGTGATCACCATCTGATGAATATCAGACAACATGAAAATGACCTGCATACATGTGCTGCAATGCATCGACTGGAACAACACCCCCCCCCCCCCCTTTTAGCTCAAGGTGATGACCCATATTAATTATTAATTAAAAAAATATACAATTGACCAGTTGAATTATAAGCAAAGTGTATACAAATAAATAGTCGCTCTTCTTCTTCTCCTTCTGTCATTATATGCTTAGACTTGAAGATTATGCACTGTTTCCAACCAATCAACTTAATGGTTATTTGGTTGCTTTACATTGAACGTGAGATGCAAGATGTGATGTACTAGTTGTTGATAACATTTATTTAACTATTCCTTTTCACAAGATATACGGCTACTATTCCTTTCAAGGGAATATCTGTACATGTATCATCGGGTTTCACAAGAATATGAACAAAGGTGTACGCGGGAGAACTTAGTTTATGATATGAAACATGTAGGGGACACGACGGGTTATTTGTCATACAGGCAATTGGAGCCGCGGGGGGGGGGGGGGGGGGGGGGGGGGCGGCGAAGCTACTTTATTAGCAAGAACACGAACATAGTGTATCTATTTTAATACAAGCGGAACAAATTATGGATCATATGAAATAGGGGGGATAACTTAATAACTTTGCGTGGATACTAAACCATCATGATTTTGTTATACATTGGCCGGATGTATCGTTGGACGGGGCCCCGACGGGTTATGGGGTGGGATTGAATCGCCCGAGTCTATTTTGTCTTACCATTTAAATGATGACTGTGGGATATTTAGTAAAGTTTTAAAGTGTCGTTATGTCATCATCGTCTTTCTCTGACAAAAACCCGTGGATTTCCGCGGGTACAGCTAGTCTTAAATAACGTCTGGGTTCCCCGTTGAACCAAAATAGTGTGGCTATAAATTTCCATGGCAGCCAAAACTATTTTTTATTCTGTTTGCCCTGAACTGGTAGTAGGTCAATGTTAACCTGTTCCCTACTTGATTATACAAATCCTCATAGAGTTAATACAGGCCCCACCAGGTTCCCTTATAAGGCGATGGGTTGATCATCAAGCCCCACCTTCAAAAATCAACAATGTAGAAATTGTTTTAGATTGTTTTTCACAATGTCATTTCCTTGTTTGTGCTTCTACTACTGTATTATATTTCAGGACTTGACTACACGTAAGCCATAGAAATGACATTGTTAAATTGTAAAGAAAAATAAAACCAGATTCACCATGGGTACTTCTGCTTTGCTGCCATCTGGTGTCACACTTTTGTACATGCGCATGAAGATTTTCAGAGCCCTAGCTGTCAAGTTCCACAGGATAAAACTATTTTTAGTTTTGTGTTAACGTTTTTATTAAATTTACAATTTACTGTATGCACACTCTTAATGGCATGAATAAAATGGATAGTTTCATGTACTGTTTTTCTCATATTACATGTATTAGGGAGTTGTACTCTTAACAGATTGTACTTCTAAATATTTTGTTCTTTTGCAAATAAATTCCAAATTTTGTTTCATTTGAATGCCCCAAATCAAAGGTATTTTGTCGGACTTCTTCCGCATTATTATCACTGGGGAATTTGTAGTCTGTACAATCTATATAACTTAGCTGTCTTACACAATCATATTCTTTGAAAAATTATCAATGTGTGCTTTTATTGCCATGTATGATAAACCTAATGTTTTGACAACATACATCATTATGTTTATTGTAAAAAATAACAAAGGGGAAGTCCTAAACGAGTCCAGAATGAATAATAAATGGGTTAAATTTATGTCGTGTTTCATACTCGGCACTCAAACTAAGTCAACATACTCTTAATTTAAACATGTTTGTTTATTCATGGTGTTACTAGACCCCATGTAGCTCAAGTATCTCTCCACTCCAGAATGTGTGTAAATATCATATATGTAAGTGTAAAGTCTCATACCTCTATGAAATGAGTCCAAAGTTGGTTTATAAGAATGCTTTATAAATGTTAAATTCCAGACGGTAAAAAAAAAAGTCAAGGGGGCTTAAGGCAATTTAGCCCCCAAAATGCTAAAAAGAGCCCCCTTAAAATTGTATAGAGTCCAATGCAAAACAAAAATATGGTAGAATGCTATTTTCCTGCAGGCAAGCTTGAAGAGTAGCTCCCCCCCAAAAAAAACAACAACAAACAAACAAACAAACATTAACATTTAAATGTTTTCCCTGGTTCTAGAGATTGCATTCAGTTGTATTTCTGCAATTCTGCATTCTGAAAGTTGTGACAAATTGTAACAGGAATAATGGGCATAATAAATATGCAGGAATTTCTCAGAGATGATGAATTATATCCCTCCTAACTCCATGCCTATAATAAATTGAAGGAGTGGCTTAGTATTTAACCAAGCCTCCACACTAACTTTTGTCTGTACTGGCCCGTTCGGGCAAGTAAAATCATAAATGTTAACATTTTACTTGCCCCAATAAAAAATTGACTTGCCCTATTACTTCTAGATGAGATTAATACACATATAAAAATACATTGTTCTCTCATAGTTGAACAATTATTTAGTTGCCCGATCGGGCAAGCAAACTAGACAATTTTACTTGCCCGACACCAATTTTTACCTGCCCCGGGCAAGCGGGCAAGTGCTAGTGTCGAGTCCTGATTTAATAGGCCATTTTTGTTCAGTTAAATTATTTGTAAATCAATGTTCAAATTTGTGATTTATTGATCCATTAAGGGCATAGAGAATATGCAATTATATTATCATTATGCACATTTGAATTGTATTATTATTATTATTATTATTATTCAGTAGTTACTGAGTACATTTGTCGAAGCCTCACACACATCAACATACAGTCAAACCTGTCTTAGTGGCCACCTGTCTATAGCAGCCAACCTGCCTATAGTATAGTGGCCAGAAAAAGTAATTCCCTGCAGAGAAAAACACTGTTATGGAACCTGTTTATAACGGTCACCTGTCTACAGTGGCCACTGTTCTTGACGCCCTTGGGTGGTCACTATACACAGGTTTGACTGTATACATGTATATAACCCCCATTTTGTTGTTGACAGGTTACCATGTTGGGAAATAACTCAAACACTACGGCACTGATAATTACAACAGCGTAGAAAATAGATTACATTGTCAATATAGTAATCACTTATGAACCATATACATGTAACAACATGATTTATCTCAGGCTCAAACATCAGTGAGTTATTATTTTGATGTCTACAAATTACTTTGAAGTGAGGCCTGTAAAGTGTCTAACTCCACGAAAATTACTTGGAGCTTCCTCGTTTCTCTTCTACCGTGTTGTTTAGCTTATGGTAAGAGAAGAATAAAATAGGGTTAGATTTGTTCAAATGCCCCTTTAGTATGACGATATCTATCATTCAGCTCAAAAGCGTTAATTAACGTTCATAAACCTCATGAACATCCGTTGTAAAAGCTGGCGCATATTTTCTCTTTTTTATCCAGGAAAGCAGTGATCTTTTTCAATGAAACGTTCACACATCATTCAGACATATCTTACAATGATTTTGGTATAGGATTGAAGTCTCAAATGTCATTTTGGGCAATTTCTGACACTTTACAAATTACAGGCCTCACTTTAAAGAGATACTTGACTACATGTACTGGTTCTTTCAAAGAGACTGTTTGCGAGTGTCTTTTTTTGTTTTGATTTCAAACCAATTCTAGTGCTTTAATCTTGGCTTTCAAAATTTACTAGGGAGCATAAATGATCTTTGATGGTGGCCCTTTTGGGAAAATGGGGGTGTGGTGGTGGTGGGGGGGGGGGGGGGGGGTTAAATTGCCCTTATTACTTAAAACCTTGCCTACAGGAACCTGGTTGGCTATGGCAATGCTAGAAATTAATATTTTTGCCTTGTGGCCCAGTCAGGCAAGTAAACACAAGATTGTCAACTTCTATTGGCCCCAAACCTAAATCTGGTGTCCCCAAACAAAGAAAAACATAACAAACTCTGTTAAATTTGCTTGCTCGAACAGGCCAGTAGAATTTAAGATCTGTGAAATTTGGTGGCCCAAAGCTAATTTTTAGTGGCCCCGGGCCACCAATTTTGAGCTAATTTTGAGCACTGGCTATGGACAAAGTCAACAGGATTTTAAAATGTTGAAGGGAATGGGTTAAACATGTATGGGATACGAGTAGAGAATTGCCCAGAGGGTGACCTTTTCATGTGATTGCAGAAGCAAGAGTTGACAAAGTTCTCATAACTTTCTTTTATAAATATGGCACTTATCCTGTATGGGTCTACGTGCAGTTCTGGCCACACTCCATTTCCTTTGATTGTACATAGAGTTTCTTATTCACTTTTTAAAGGGACTGTGTTGTTGCCTCTATTATATAATGACACATTTTCACAAAGTCACAGGGAGATGCCACAGAGGCGTTATATCTCTTTGGAGACGTCCTGATAAACGGACATGCCATAGTACTCAAAATTAGCACAGGCTGGCTGGCCCAGGGCCACTTGAAATTAGCTTGGGCCACCAAATTTCATTAATCCTAATTTCCACTGGCCCAGATGGGCAACTAAGAATGTTTTTTCTTTGTATTTCACCATATTTAGGTTTTGAGCCACTAGAATATATGCAACATTTTATTTTAACTTGCCCAACTGGGCCACCTGGCAAAATGCCACATGCTCTGTTGCTTACATGCTAGAGAATTAGGCAAGTATCACACTCACACACAATTCCACCTAATGCTATTAAAAGAAATGGTACTGCCCTGTGCGATTTTCGTGATCTGACAATGCAGTTAATTTACCTGAATATATTTCAGATGGGAGAGAGGTAATTACATATTTCGTTTGTATCAAATAAATGTATTTACTTCATTACCGATCATACCTGAGCTGTGGTCTATTGAGAATGCATCTTATACGTGTTCTAGTGAAATATTAATAATTGTAGAATTAAAGTGCTTTTGAATTGAACTATTTCCATCCAGAATTAAAACAAGACAAATCACAAATATGAATGAAACATTTCTTGGTAGCCATTTTGTTCAGTATTACTAGTTGTTAACTCAAGTATCTCCCTACCCCCCCCCCCCAAAAAAAAGTTTTGAAAGTTTAATATTCAGGTCAGCCCGGCCATGATGTCATGTTATATTAAAGCAGGATTACCTGATGTTATGTTATATTAAAGCAGGATTACCTGATGTCATGTTATATTAAAGCAGGATTACCTGATGTCATGTTATATTAAAGCAGGATTACCTTGCCTTTATTTTCAGGCTAATTCATCAAACTATTTTTTCCTACAATTGCAGTTTCATCCCTGTTATTTTCCAGGATATTTTCAATCTATAAATCACCCTTTTATCCATGTGGCTTTAGTTTATTTGTGTCTGATTTTGCGGTGATAGATAACTGCATATTTCAGCATTGTCATTTTTCCTGATCGGTGGCCTCCTCAGATCCTGTTTTGTTGTATGTGCTTGCCTTAACTCTTTAACTGCTGATAGTGCTAATTGTGCATCATGCAATTCGTAATACACAATATTTACTATACGTTTTAACTTAAGTTGCAACAAAAAGAATTTACCCTTTACGTCCAGCGTCTCACTATTGTGTTATGTGCATGGCTGGACACTAGCAATTGAATTGATCAACAATAGAATTTGGTGGCCCGAAGCGGGTCTGTGCTAATTTTGATAATTGGGTATATCTGACATAAAAAGACATAAAATAAGTTAATCATATTTCCTACACTATCGTAGGAATTCTGGTTTTTGGTTATGGGTCAGCAGTAATTGTTGTTGCTCATTGAATTTGAATAGTGCACTGAACTCTTTTAAATGATGAATGGGACAGTGTATAAACTCATTTTGATAGTGGTCCTAGTAAACTAAAGCTTTTATGAAATGAAATGCAATTCATTTTATAATTATTTGATCATTTATTATTTGTATAATTTAGTAATAAACTATTTTATACAAGGAAGTGTACCATCTGATCGGAATGCCTAAAATTTTAATTTGCAGTTTAAAAATGGAAAAGTATGAGGTACTCCTTAAGGAAAATATGCTTAGTTTCACTCTCCTTGCATATATGTACTAATTCTGAAAGTTATAAAACGAGCTTGTAAAATAGATGACAAGTCAGTGATTCCCATCAATACAAAAATTAAATTGATCACTTACATACTGTACATTGTATTTTAGATGAAAAAATTTAATTAAAGTACTTTTGTTTTATAATGCTCTGCGATATTTATAATAAATATTTTGTGATTAAAAGAAGGCAAAGAAAATCCTGTTGGAATCCCATTTTCTTTGCCTTCTTTTAATCACAATATATTTCTGGTCAGTTTCCCTATATGTTTGAATTAATAAATATTTTGATTAAACTCACTAGTTCCTCATGAAACTGAACAAAGTCACAAAAAGAGGAAGTGAGATTGAACAATATGAAGAGAAACCACTGTTAGGTCATTCTGTACAAGTTGTTTAATTGCTTTCAATTATGATGATTTCAAAGTAGTCAAAACTCAAGGCCATTAAAGGGATCTAGTAAGTTTGTTGAAATGTGTAAATAACTGAAGAAGGGTTGATAAAATGTGTATTTTTGACATGTGATCTCATATCCATTGAGTGATGTGTAACAATTCAATGGTAAATGATGTCATAAGACTGAGTAATGAGCGCAGATGTTAAGTGGTATTTACAAACTCATTGCACTGACTTTGAACACAGTTTATATTATCCAGTGGATAATTTGGCAATGTTTAAAATAGAAATTACCTTTAACGTTAAGTCTGTCTTAGATCAACAAGTACTATTGAATTTCACATCTACTCTGTTACTTTTAATGGCATGCTTTATTGATCATTGAAAAGTACGATGAGTAATCAAAACTCACAACTAATTATTTATAGGTGTGACTCAATGCCTCTCCTAATTACCAGTGCAGTTTAATAATGTGCAGTATATTTACTTTAATTATAAATAAAATGATATAAACCTGCAACAATCTAGATAATCATGATGTAAAGAGTTTCTAATCATTTATCAGTCCACTAATTAGTAATTTAAGCACTTTAATACTACACTAAATTGCCTTTTGCTCGTTATGAAGTAAAACTAGGACTGTACTTAATTTGTATATTAATTGCTTTTGTTTAAAGTATATTATAAGAAAATAGGAAATGAAGCGAATGTAATTGTCCTTGATATTCATGGAGTTGGAAAGACTGGATGAGTTTCTTTAAATCCTTAATGTTCATGTTAATAATCGATTAGAATTTCCTTGACGTGAAGGGAGATATTTGTTCTTGTGAGATGCAGGGAAAAATTTAATATTTTTATTTCGGGGGCTCCCTATCTAAATTCATGGAAGTTTTTGGGGGCTACTTTTCCAACTTTCGGGGGCTACTTTTATCATTTCAGGGGCTACAAATTTCAGGAGCTCTTTTTTTTCAAATTTCAGGTGCTACTATTTAGCTCTAATGCTGTAAGTGATCATCGGATCGGCATTCGATCGTGATCCGATCATGCCGATTTCCGATCATGCAGAAAAATCGGGGGGGGGGGGGGGGGGGGGGAAATCGGAGGCGAATTCGCCCGCCGCCCCTGTGTATTTTTTTCCCTGGTGAGATGGAACAAAAGATATCCTGTGACAACCATCTGCCACTTTGAACATAAATACAAAGAGTAAATTAATGTTATTTCAGGCAACATATTCACTTTTTAGTGAGCAAAATCATATTTTTTGGGGGCAACCATATTGTGAATTCTAAAAGGATGGCATTCGGGCAAAATTCCCTAGCCCCCTTCAGAAAAATGTGTGCAATGCTAGGAATTAACTTTTTTGCCTTGTGGCCCAGTTGGGTAAATACAAACAAGATATTTCAAATTCTAGTGGCCCAAAACCTGAATCTGCTAGCCCATTACGAAGAAAAACATTAACAATTTTGATATTGTGCCCCAGCGAAAAAATTAATATTTTTATTTCGGGGGCTCCATTTTCGGGGGCTACTTTTCCAACTTTCGGGGGCTACAAATATCCAGGCTCTTTTTCGAATTTCAGGGGCTACTAATAAGCTATAATGCTGTAAGTGATCATTTTATAAGCATTTGATCACAATCCAAACAGAAAATCCCACAAAAAATCCCGAAATTTTTTTTTTTTTTCGGGGGCGAATTTGGGCATTTCGGGGGCGGATTCGCCCGCCGCCCCCGTGTATTTTTTTCGCTGTTGTGCCCATTCGGGCAAGTGAAAATTAGCATTGATTAATGAATCGTTGTGGTCCGAATCTTAGTGGCCCGGGGCCAGCGGGCCTGTACAAATTTTGAGTACTGGCTTTATGCCTTTGACCATCACCGTCACAGGGTTAGAGCCCATTGTTATGTAAAGAAACCAATAAGGGTGTCAATTTTGCCTGTGTCTCTTCTTTTTATTGTGCTGTCTGTTTTCATACTGAATGATGAATTTTGTCAAAAAAAACACACAGTTACCCTAGTTACTTGTACATGTTATGGCATACATCAGTATTTAAAAATACTGCCATAGCTTGTTTGGTATGTCCAGTAGTATACTGTAAATTGTATGAACAAACATCAATTGAATTAATACATTATGGGGACAAAGGGGTACGGGATGAGATTTAGAAGAAGAAACAAAAACAGCACAATTTGTCTTATTAGATATTTTGAGTGAGGAGTTTTTAGAAATTTACTTGAGAATATGACATAGAAGACTGATCGATGTGAAGTGCTCATGAGAGTTTATAGCCAAACTGAAAAAAAAAAATCATAATTAATTTGTTTGCTTCTGGAGCAGTACTGTTTGTTAGACGGCAAACCAATGAGGGTGTTAAATCAATTTTTGGCTAAATTTGAGTTCTGCATAGCCATAACATCTTGTAGGTCGGAGCCTTTTCTATGTGATCCCATTCCCAAATTTTCAGATTAAATTGTCAGATACAATTTAATAAAAGAGAGTTCAATCCGGTTTGTACAAACTTAAAACATGATTGTACAAAAGTACAAAACAGAACACAAAGTGCCTTTCTCCTTTTCAACCAATGAAACATAGATCTTTTATATGAGAAGAGAATGAAATGTTTAAAGTAGTACTGTATTTGGGATTTAGGGGCATAAATGGCTCCAGAGGCATTTATAAAATAAAAATACAAAGACATAATACAACTATTAAAGCAAGTTACCTTACCCTTGAGGCTTGATGTAACTATGACGATTAAGGGGAAGCAATGTGAGCATAAATGTGGAAGGGGGGGGGGGGGGGGGGAGGGGTAATGGGCAAATCCCCTGTGAAGAGAAACAGTAAATACATACATATATCACACAGCAAAATAAGTTGGGGCTAGGGGCAATTTAACCCCTGCGATGCGTAAAAGAGCCCCCAAAAGAGTGAGCATTATTTTAATACAAGCACGCTTTAAAAGTAGCTCAGGCTGTAAAATATATAATATCCCTGATATGACCCAGATAGTACATTCCTGAGTTAAAGGTAAATAACAGTAGTGGAAAACGCCCCACACACACAAAATTATACGCTCTTATTACCAACCATGTGAAAGAATATAATTTTACTAATATGGGATTATAACAATTTGGCCTGGAAACCGCCTACTAATTGATAAATTTGCAAAATTATAAAACTGATTTGCCGCAAATTGATATCGCCAACGCGAAATCGCGCATACGCTACATGCAAAAGACCACGTGGTCTCCATGTGCTATCCGGTATGCGGGCTTGTCGATATCTCCAGCCCAGCGCTAGCAGGGCAGACAGGTGCGAACGGGCGGTGGATTTATAAATTTCACGGGCGGCCATTGGATTTCTTCCAATATTTCTGCATTTTACGGATGCTTAGGTTCGGATTTTACCACACAAGCCCTTTTAAAATAATTATTCTACTATATTGATCAATTAGTTTGGCCAATATAGATGTTTTCGGTAACTTTCCCAAAACTGTTATTTGGCTTTAATTTGGATGATGATTAAATCTTGATGAGACAACCTTATTTGGAGTCAAAGGAGCAGCACATCACATCCTGCCTGGACTTCCTTCCTGAACTACCACAGAATGGTGTTCGAAAAACAAAAAACTGGACCACTCTTCATTACATCCTGATATTGTTGGGTGAGGAGGACCCTGTTAACTCCTTGAGAGCCAATGTTACATATTTGCACCATACAATAGACACAAATGCCATCGAGCTGTAGTGCTGTATAATCCCCGGCACCCAAAGAGTTAAATGGATTTTGTTTTGCCAAAATTGATTGCGCATAATATACATGTACATTGTATAGGTTCGAGCCTCCTCTATGTGATGTGAAATTTCCAGATGATAATTATGTTTAATTTTGGGAGTATTCATCACATTAAAATGAGAGCTAAAATTGGTTTTCTACATGGCTTTCAAACTTTAAAGTTAAACATGGTTATATATGTAGTACAAAGAACGTGCAAATGTATACAGAGACCATGAACAAAAAATCATGAAACGTTTGTACTTGGTCTTGAGGTTAGATTAATTTGCTAGTACTCTAACCATCCAAAAATAACATGTGCTAGTGCCCCACAAAACAAAACAAAACAAAAATTAGTCTTTTGTCTATTTCTGCTAGTTGAAAGTATGAAATATATATGAGTAATTTGTCAAAAGAAATTGACTTTGTTATTCAATTTTCATTTGAAACATACCAGTGACATGTAATGTCAGCAAAATGCTTACATGGGGTGAGCCCACATATTCAACAATGGACCGACCCTTTTTTTTATGAGGGGGGTGGGGGGGGGGGGGGGGGGGGGGGGAGGTAAACATGCGATGGCATTCCCCCATTTAACCCATGTCTTTCCCTAATACGACATTGCCAATATTTGTCTCATCAGTGATTAATCATCCAAAGACCAAAGATCAATAACTCTCAAAGTGGTTAAAGGGAACTAGTAACTTTGTTGACATGTGCGAAAAGTGATGAGTGGTTGATACTATGTGTATTGTTGAACCTGTTATGTCTACATGTACTGGGTGTTGTGTGAAAATTTCAAGTTAAATGGACGTTATGTGGCCGAGTAATGAGCAAAAATGCAAAGTGATATTCTCCAACTCATTGCACTAACTTTGACGATCCAGTGGATAATTCAACATCTGAACACTTCAACCGTAAATATCTTTTTAACGAAAGGGAAATTTGAAGGAGAAAAATCTGTCCATGCTTTTATTGTTAATACGAATACAACAAGGTATGAGGGAACCGCTAGAATTCCAATTGGATTTTGAGGATTTGGACAATGTTACCAAGCAAGTCCCATTAAAAGGGGAACCTATATTGTCACCAGGCCACGTGGGGTATTTTACATTTTTGTTATGGCATGCATTGTATTTGTTGCATGTATTTCAACTCTCTTTTTCATGCACATGAAATGATGATTCTCCAGGGCGTATATGTTTTTTTCTCTCCAGAATATTTTTGAGCATGTTTTAGAGTGTTATAATATTAATTAAAGCCAATGGGAATATTAAATGGGGTTAGGGTTAGTAATATCCTTAGCGTTAGTTTTAGGGTTGTATTTTGGTTATGAAGTACATGTACATCTCAAACCTTAAAACCTTTACCATAATCTAACCTTAAAGGGATCTAGTAACATTATCCGAATCCTCAGAATCCAATTGGAATTCTAGCGGTTCCCTCATACCTTGTTGTATTTGTATCACACATCTGTATAACATAGTGTACAGGGAAAAGAATTAAGTCTCCAGAGCTAGGGCTAACAAATCAACATAAATGCTTCACTAGGGAAACCCCATTACCAATATGTGAATGTCGCCCTCTACAGGCGGCTAAAGGCAGAGTATCTGCTTTATGTAGGCTTGTTCAGATATGGAATTCAAATTATGTGGAAACATTTTTGCACAGATTTGTTTCTCTTTTTGAAGTGTAAACCAGAACAGTATAATTAAGATTACATTGATGAATAAATATTTACATTTATATTGGAATGGAAAATATTTGCATGGCCTCCTTGTACAAAGAAAAGAAACAAAGTATCGACTGAAAAAGTTGTGAGATAGTATGAACAAATATATGCGGTTTTCATTTTCAGACTCTGCATCATGAGAGTGTACGTTGTAGGCATGCCTGCCTGATTCTAATAGAGGAATTCTAATCCCTCATATTTCATACAGTGCATGATACATCATGTATAGCCTACATGTTCATATACCCAACAGATTATAATCTTTAACTTAACATTGACAAACATTCGGACTGATTTCAACAAGAAATTTGAAGAGTTTCATCAAACAAGTTTGATAAGGTTAATTTATCTGGTGTTATTTCACTCCCAACCTATATCTTGAGCAATCAGTTGCCATTTTTCATGTACAGTTTGCAGGGCTCCATACTTATCTTTTTTGTCAGGTTGGGCCAGTGAAATAATTTCTTCCCCTTTCCTGGTGGCCAGAAAATTTAATTTCATGAGTATACGTTTTACTATTCAAAATATCACTCTTTCCTGATCAAACCTGTGATTATAGATAAACGCATGACATAGAAGGAAACAAGATTTTTCTAATTTTGCCAACGTCGGGTTGATAATATGCTTGCCCGATCGGGCCACAACATATGATTTTAATACATTTTTGCTGGCCGGAAGTGCAATTTCACTGGCCCTGGGCCAGTGCGAGTGTCGAGCCCTGCAGTACGTATTGATCGTATGAGAAGGAGGTCAAAATCAATAATTAGCAAATCAGAATCAGACAATGAAGGTTGGGAACAATAACTACCATATAAAATAAACAAGTATTTTAATAATGTACTGCATTTGAATAAATAAACTTGTAATGTGCTATGTGCATTGCTATAATTATGATTTTGTATGACAAACCATGGACCTGTTGTACACCTAATATAGTCCCTATAGACATATACCATGTTTCACTTTGATGCTTGAATGTTAGTTTTTTTTTTCTTCTTCATTTTAATGTACCATTGGGGGATTATATTAGGCTGACAGTTGGTGGATCCAGACCATAGACCTACTATGGTAGGTCTATGCCCAGACATAAAGGGAAACCCTAACTATAGTCTATATAGCAAAGTTGATGGGACTGCCAAGTGCCAATTACAATACAGGTACTACTGAAAATGCACACAAAGATCTGTTATAGGGACCCCATTTTATTGTGTGCTATCAACTGTCACGAATATGTTCTATAGAGCTATTTTTAAACCTTTTTTAAACAATAGTATGAGCCATGCGCAGAACGGTTAACCAGATTTCTTTTCATTACCTTGTCAACAAGTTTCAATACATTGCGTTCTATTAGAAATGTTCTAGGCTCTGTGAAATTAAATTGCACCTGCAAATTGAAATCCTTTTGAGATTAATTTATCAAATGATTGCCTCCGGAATTTGAATAAGGTTTATTGTGAATTATATCATTTAGTTTAGTGTACTTCAACCTCAAGAGTAGTTCATTTTTATTATTATGTTCCATGCACTATTTAGTAGTTAGACCTTGGTACTGAAGTGAAATTGAAAGTATGATTTATTAAAAAGAAAATTTGGATAGAAGTGTTCACCATACATACAATTATCTCCAATAAACAAATATTCTGATGTGTTTGTATAAAGGAATCATAGGAATGTTTAGTTTCTGATTCAGAAGAATACGTTCCATTTTATAAGTTAATGATGTCACTTTGATTTATCACCTTTTTACAAATGTTGATGCAAAGCACTTAACCCGTTCAGGACGGACTGATTTTGCTACATCATGACGTGTTCTCCATCTAGACCTAAGCCTGAATGTTTTCAGGACCAGTCCTGAACGGGTTAAGATTTTTGATAATAATAATATAAATGTTAAAGAGCAAAGAAATAGGGTTTCTCCCAGATTCGTTGCTCTATTTACCCTATCGCTTGCATTTCCTTCAAGCTCTTTTTGCATGTTTATATTTTTGGTCAGTTCAAATCCGCAGAATTGTCTTGTGCATTATTCCAACTCCCTTGGGAGCATAATAGCCCTAGTCCTAGTCTACTAGGGCCCTAAATGCTAATAAAACACACAACTAGTACCCATTTTAACTCCTGGAGAGCAGCATTATGGATGAAATACCTTGCTAAAGAATATAAATGAAATAAAATGAAATTGATTTATTGTCAATCAGTTCAATATTTACAATTTACAATAGTCATAGTATAGATAAATGAAACATCTTGAATTAACAATACAATAGAAAGAATTGACAAAAGGGGCTAACAAAATAGCACAGTGCTAATCGAGGTTAGTACTGAACATAATAAATTACACAAAAAAATACATTTCAGCTGAACGAACTTATTTACGCTACATACATAAATTTAATTTGTATCAATTGAAAAAGATATAACATATATACATAATTTATCATATTAATAATAATAATAGATAGGCAAATAAATAAATAAGTGTATTGTTACTTAAATATACTCGCTACAAATATACTCTTTTAGTGCTTGGCAAAAGCTTTTCCGTCTATTATTTTCCCTTAAATTCATCGGTAGTTGGTTCCACAAATGTGGTCCTGAATATGATATATAGATTGTTTTCCAACGTTTGTTTTAATTTTGATAACGCTTATGGGCAAGTCCAAGGTATTTGTTCCCAAGGGGGTGAATTTTCATCTTCACCCAATCAAGTGAAACTTGATGTCATTTTAAAGCTGAGATATTGAATTTTAATAATTTGAAAACAAAAATTTAAAGCGTGGCTCCAATAAGTAGTCATAATCAAATATATTTGCATAATATGTTAATCAGCATAACGCGTGGGACATCTGAATTAAAGACAAATTAAATCATATTTAAAATGCTTGTAATGATTCTTTACTTATTATTGGCTTGACCTGATGTCATTACCATAAGGAAGTTGGATTATGACTTTCAGCTTGCTATCTCATTCAATATGCAAATTAGATGCGTTCAAAAATCAGCATGTCCCACGCGTTATATATTTACATCTTATTGTTTCGATTACTCGTTAATCGAAAGGTTTATTTTTCTGAAACTCTACAAAGTTCTAATTTACCTTGGGGGACATCCATAACATAGCAACAAAAGTTAATGACATTTACCTTATTAGCATAATTCTACAATTAGATTTTGTCACGCGTGGGACATTTTATAACGCGTGGGACAATCTGTACAGTAAAGCAATGGGTTTTTTAAAATCTTGTTTCGGCCAATTGGCAAATACACAATAATTTCGCAACACGCAAAGATATTGCCCCGAAACTTTACAAGTGTTTTCTTTAAAGTCTTGCACAACTTTTGAGACCAAATTTATGATGAACAGCTAGACCCTCGCAAAGTCACATGACTTTTTCGAAGTGGAAATCATTCCAGAAATAGCATGATTTTGTGATTTATGTACAAATCCTATGGAAAATAGTGTTTTTCATATGATTTATAAAAAGTCAATTATTTCTTATTTTAATCACTGCTAATAAATAGTTTTAAGAACAATAACTGTTTGACAATGGCGAATAACTGATTTCATAAAAAAAAAAAATGTTAAAATGGAAGTTGAAAAACAAAGCAATACATAAGAATTTCCCAAAACAAAGAAATACATAAGGAAAAAATTAGGTTTTGCAACTTTTGTTTTTAAATATTGTTAAGAAATGTCATAAAGAACATTTATGCAAAAATTGAGCATTTTCCAAGCTCAAATTCTTGAAATATCTATAATAAGGGCATATTGGGTGGCGGGCCTATGTAAAACGCATGGTAGAAAAATGTCCCACGCGTTGCATGTCCCACGCGTGACAATGCAATTTTTTTTCAAATTGACCCTGTGTGAAACTCTGAAGTTTTGAGATGATGAAATTTCATATTCTGGTAGAGCACAAGATGCACATTAATAACATACCAATCATGTTTTGATATTGTTTATAAATTCAGAGGAATTCACATTCAAAGTCAACGTTCAAAAATACAGACTTTCTCTGGTCCCACGCGTGACGCTAGCAAAAAGTCGCATAAATCATTAATGCATGGAGGATTTCAAATTTTTTGGGGGGCATTTGATAAAATTTGCTCCAAAGTATCTAAAATGTAAACAACATTGGTGTTTCAATATTACTTATAAGAGTAAGCTCTCTTTTTCGCTGTGATGTCCCACGCGTTATGCCTACAAAATAGCTTGGACTTGCCCTTATATTACATTTCTTTTTATTCCGCGTTCCATACGGATGATCAATAAATGAGAAGTAATCAATAAATTTATGAGGTAGATTATAGTTTATCAAATAATAATCAATGTCGGAGCATCGATCGGTTTCATACTCGACTGCCGTGATTTCAAGTCAAACACTTATCCGATCTTGCCACACCTATACCAAATAATTGAAGTTAACTATTTTGTAATTTGTTAGGGCTTTCTGAATTCTGGAGCCCCTATTTCCCTTTTCACTAAACACTACACATACTATTGATATGGTCGTATTAAACCGCATATTATACCAAATAATTTAAGTTAACTATTTTGTCATTTACTAGGGCTTTCTGAACCCTGGAGCCCCTATTTCCTTTTTTTACTAAACTCTACATGTACCATAGATATGGGCGTATTAAACCGCATCACGGAACTCTGGTGTTAACTTGGTTCCTGAGCGTAACAAACAGGAAACTTGCTTTCCTGTAGGTTTTTTTAATATTTTTATATAACTTTCCTTTTTTGATAACAGAGTTTGTGCTCCTGTACTGGTGCAGCAGTAAAGAACAAAGTTTCTTGAGTTTCTTCTCAACTTTGATTATCTTAAAATACACAACAAATGGTACTGATACTTCAATGAAGAACAAAGTTTCTTGCATTTCTTTTCAACCCTGATTTGAAACTTGAAATACACAACTAGTACTAGTACTAGTACTCAGGCAGCGGTAAAGATCAAATATTCTTGAATTTCTTTTCAACCCTGATTAACTTTGAGTACATCTAACAATACATGAGTATATGAATCGGTTTATATGCAGGAGTAGAATGTAACCCTCTTCAAAACCAAACCATTTCCTGAAACTGATTTTGATTGTCCAAAGCTCTTTTTTGATTGCCTCAAGCTCATTTTCTATTGCCCCAAACCCAATTTTCGACTGCCCAGAGCCAGCGGGCCAGCGCAAATTTTGACAATTTTAAGATATAATATCACAGATTGAATGATACTTGAAACGATATGATTTGAAGTGATAGGTTCAGGTTTGTTACTACAGTGTAATGTTGTGATGGTAATGGTGTCTTTCTCAAATTTTGAGCGCTGGATTACTATATTACAAGATAATATAAATTGAGTCATTTGTACTGTGACATTCACAGATTGAATGATATTTGAAACGGTATGATTTGAAGTGATAGGTTACGATATGATTTGAAGTGATAGGTTCGGGTTTGTTTCTAAAGTGTAATGTTGCAGAGTGATGACGGTGTTTTTCTACAAATAAGGAAGTAGATTTCTATTTTTTTAAGGTGCACCATTGCATGGGTCTTCTACACGTTGTATGTTGAGAAAGCGAAGGGCGCTTAGTCATTTTAGTACTTTGGAGGTAATTATGTGTAAAGTTCAGGAGCACTGTAGTTACAAAATTAATTGTACCTCTATTATGTTTAGATTAATATCTTGAAAATTCAAAATAATTAGAGATAATTGTGTTTAATGTTCAGGAGCCCTGTAGAAACCAAATTTAGTTCTCTTTATATGTTTAGATCAATACATTTAAGAACCTAGAATTTGGCATCTCATAGAAGAAGCTCCTATCTGCAAGATGATTTGCATAACTTAATTTAGCCAAACACAGACTTAAAGGGAAAGTTGAGTTTTGGTAGAGAGGGCGCTAGACTACTTAATTGGTTTGTGAGGTAATGAAAAACTGAGTGTAAAATTTGAAAGAGCATAATATTTAAACAATAAAATCATCTTTGTTTGATCAAAATCGGTTCAGAAACGGCTGAAATATCCATAAATATAACAATTTGTAATAAACCCGGGGCCCCGGGTTTATTAGAGAATTTTGAACCAGCCGTTAAAAATTCAAACAAATGCTTCCTCTTTTCAAAAAAGTTACAAGATAGGTATTTAAATAGTTGTTGGTTATTTCTCTATCTAATCACTATTTCAACAAAGCATCACATGCACAATATTTTAGTCAAAATGGTTGAAACCGATGAGTGTTTAGAGAGCGCCCTCTTACGTTTTAACGGCTCTTTTTGAATGATAACATGATCTTTACTACGTCATTTGTAATTTTGTGTTCCTTTCTAGTTATAACTATTAGTTTGTAATGTAATGATGCAGGTTTTGGTTACTAAAATTCAGTTTCACTAAAACTGTACTCTCCTTACCAGAACTCAACTATCCCTTTAATACCATTATCACTCTCAGTCTCTCACCTGACAAAATTTATTCATACAGTTGGATCAGTATCACACCCTCCAGCTATCCTAGATCAAATTATCTTTTGCCATCCAAAGCTACTCATACTGAAAGCATACTGAAAGCAAAAATACCCGAAAATCACAAGAAAGGGCAACAAAAGAGATTTTAAAGTACATTTTAGATGTGTGCAAAAATACATTTTCCAGAGTAGTTTTTGTTGTTATTTTGGCAAGTAAGAAACTAGAACAGATGAATAGATTTGACAAATGCCTTTATAGGCAGTTTAAGTCCCTTTCAGGTTGCAAGCCAATTATCTTGTCTCAAAAGTTTGAAAAAGCAGTGATTTCAGATTTGTCTGCAATTATTTCTGGTCCACCTGATCTTATACTATTGTGTTGGCCACAATGATATGGACCTACAGGCTACAGCACTTTTGAACATTTTAGATGGAAAATATTATTATCATTATTAATGATTGGACATCTTTTATTGCCAATATTCAAAATAAATCACTCGTCTCATAAATATGAATAACTTTGTGACAACCAGGAAATAATATTTGTTGTAATGTACCGTTAAATTATCCTTTACCACAGAAACATTCAAAGACTACAAAGTGAAATAGGTTGGGGGAAATATATATATGTAGTTAAATTATTCATTGTGGTCAAAGTTGCACTGTGATTGTAAATGTGTACAGGAAATAAAAAAAGACATTTGGAATATAATATATTTGATAACTTTTGTGCAAGAATTGGGCAAGAATATTCATATTTCCACTTGGATAAACCACAAAAATTATAAAAAAAGAGCTCCCCAAAATTTGTATACAATTCAATGCCAAATGAATTGAAAATGAAAAGTAGCCCCCATAAAATAAAACTGTTTTCATGCAGTTATTTAAAGGACCTACAGAATACAACGTACTTTGACACTTATTCCATAGTTGATGACTTGAAATATAGGTCTGCCGAAAAAAAATCCATGAAAATAAACGCAGTAGTTATTTAAGACTAATTTTCTGATGCCAAATCTCACTTAGCAGCCAGTTTACGCCCCACCCCCATTTAGGGTCCGGAATCGGCAGCGTAATTGACATGTGATTGACAATTCATTTGCTTACGTCATGACGCGTCATCTACAGAATTTAGTTCATTAGTCCGTTCTTTAGATGACGTCATATTTTGGCGATTTAAAAGGGGCGTTCCTAGGACAATTAGATATTAACTAATTACCCCAAAATTGATTGATTTCATGAGAAATTCTTTTTCTTCTGGAAAAATTACATATAGAGAGCCGAATTGTGAAAATTAGGCCATCTAGACGCTGTAGTTCCTTTAAGAACAAATATTAACTCTTCATAATGTTTATTAGTCTTGTTTGTTTGTTTGCTATAGTCTGTGTTTTCACAATAATCACATACATACAAATTACAAACATACAAATGAAATACAAATACAATGTGCATGGAATAAAATTAATGGGATGTGGATGTGGTGTGGCAGGATTGGTAGAGCGCGCGCTCTACGATGCGTGGGATCCCGAGTTCGAACCCCACACACTGCGTTTGTCCTTCAGCAAGACAATTTATCCACAATTGCTGCTCTCTACCCAGGTGTATAAATGGGGACCCGGAAGGATGGGAACGTGTTTCCTTAGCACTGTGTGCGCCTAATAGGCGACTTGCTGGAATACTCCCTAGGGAGTGGAAAATGTGCACTTAATGTGCAGGAATGATCGCAGTGTGTATCCGTTGACCGGGGTAATAATAATTGTGTAAAGCGCTCTGATCCCCACGGGAATAGCGCTATATACATTATAAATAACAGTTATTATTATTATTAATGCATTCAATATAAATTGCCTCAGTGTCTACCATTTAACTACCGAGCATGGTGGCTTAGCGGTTAGGCCATGAAAAATAAATGGTTGGATTGGCGTAACCCGCCCGACCCTAAAAATACCGCCGACCCTAAAGGTTTTTTCTGATTTGTTAAAAATTTTTATTAAAAAAAAAAAAAAAAAAAACCCTACCTACCTACCCTAATGTTTGGTTGCCCGTTACTCCAATCCAACAAAAAGATTTTTTTGGCCTTACAGTGTCCGCCTCATGCACGGGAGGTCCCGGGTTCGAACCCAGACCGGGTCATACCAAAGACTTTAAAAATGGTACCTTCTGCCTTCTAGCCAGACACTCGGCATAGAATGGAGAAGGGAAAGTTAATCACACGAGATACCAGAGGACTGGCCCCCTTCTGTAACTTTCACTACATTTAGTAGACGTGTGGCCTAGGGCTAATGAAACGGAGATAGGCGCCGCCTTATGTGCCAACATTGGTACGGGAAAGACTTTAACTTTAACTAACTACCATTTAAGGTTAGAATTTAAAATTCCAAACACCATTCCTTCTTCGAGCGTGAAATTCCTATATAGGGTTAATATAGGAGTGGAAAAATGTGCACTTTGTGAGCAGGAATAATTGCAGTGTGTAGTAATAATAATAGTGTAAAATGCCGATACTCGCATACCGGTAATTAGTGCTATATCAAATAAATATTATCCATGGTCCTTTGCCCAAATAATTATACTTCCTTCTCATTTTCACCTGACAAGCAACAAAAAAAAGGAGGGGGGGGGGGTCTTCGCTTCTTTGAACCCTGAAAATTATGTTTTTGACATTAAGTCCGAAAATAAGATCATCATCATCGTCATCATCATCACCATCATCATCATCATCTTCATCACCCTCATTATCATTGCTATTATAAGTATTGGAAAATATAAACAGGGAAAATATAAATTGCATCATCATTAATACTATACATATATGTGACATGTTAGCTTCCTATATAAACAATAATTGAAGTGTTTGTTATTTTGTCATTGGTAAAATATTACTTTGAAAACAAAAACAGGGAAATGTTTTAAAATAATGTGTTTTTGTGTGGGTGTGTGGTGCAATTTAAGGAGTGTTTTTGCAATGTCTCTTAATCACGCCTTGTGCTATCGTTTTTGTTATCATTATTGGTTAATGTGGTTTAATATTAAACATGTATTAACAATAACCGTCTATATAATCCTATTATCCGTGAGGGCTATAAAAACAGGGAAGATACGTTATAGGGGAAACCCCAGATTTTTTTTGTTCTCAATATTTTGAAAAGAATAATGCAATTATCGTGGGTACGTGCATTATTTGAACATGTACCAACCCTCGTAATACCGAGAGATAACTCGTGTAAAGCAATAGAAAATATCCTGAATCTTTGCAGAAATAATCAACACCTCATTCTGTTTGAACACAGCCCAAAGCTTTTCTCTCTTTTTTTTTGGTACCGAGTTATCAACTCATGAATATTCAGTTAGGTATATGACTCCGCCCACAGTTTTGGAGGTGTGGCCTATTGTGGTGGCAATTTGCATATCATTGCCCCACCTCCTGAAGTTTTTTTATTTATTGCAATAATGCTACGGTTGGCTACAGACTCCTAAACTATGCGATGGATTTTTTAATGTCTAGAATTTAGTTTCATAGGATAATTATGCATTTACTTTTCAAAGTTTATGACTTTATGATTTATGTTTCAATTTAACGTATAGTTAGTTGCCTTTTGTGAGGCATACATTCATACATTATGATTACTGATTGTATTTGTACTATACTCACTTCTTATTTTACTTCATAATATATACCATGTAATTTGATGAAAAGAATTATCCTTGGGTAATGTTTTGTTGCAATTTATATTTTCCCTGTTTATATTTTCCAATACTTATAATAGCAATGATAATGAGGGTGATGAAGATGATGATGATGATGATGATGATGATGATGATGATGGTGATGATGATGACGATGATGATGATCTTATTTTCGGACTTAATGTCAAAAACATAATTTTCAGGGTTCAAAGAAGCGAAGACCCCCCCCCCCCCCTTTTTTTTGTTGCTTGTCAGGTGAAAATGAGAAGGAAGTATAATTATTTGGGCAAAGGACCATGGATAATATTTATTTGATATAGCACTATTTACCGGTATGCGAGTATCGGCATTTTACACTATTATTATCACTACACACTGCAATTATTCCTGCTCACAAAGTGCACATTTTTCCACTCCTAGGGAGTATTCCAGCCTGTTGCCCATTAGGCGCTCACGCACAGTGCTAAGGCAACACATTCCCATCCTTCCGGGTCCCCATTTATACACCTGGGCAGAGAGCAGCAATGGTGGATAAAGTGTCTTGCTCAAGGACGAGAGTATGGTTTTAGCTGGTTCAAAGGGAAATAAAATGTCCACTCTTACTTCCTTTCCTTCATGGCAGGAACTCAGGAAGTCGGTAAAGGAAGTCCCAGGGAGGGGAGGAGTGGGTCAATTGAAAGTGAAATAGGATCCAGAACTAAAGATAAAGAAATAAACACACTGGTTTATTAGGGATCTAGTAACTTTGTTGGCATGTGCGAAAAGTGATATGTTTGATACAATGTGTATTGTTTTTGGTCTGATACGTCCACTGAGTAATGTGTGAACATTTCATGTTAAATAGATGTGATATGGCCGAGTAATGAGTGAAAATGCAAAGTGATATGCACTTACTCATTGCACTGACTTTGTACACGGTTATGACTCTCCAGTGGATACTTAAAAATCCAAACACTTCAATCGTAAATATCTTTTTAACGAAAGGGAAATTAGACAAACTAAAACCTGTCCCATGCTTCTGTTGTTAATTAAAATACAACAAGGTATGAAAGAACCACTTTTAACCACCTTTAAGAGCTCAGGGCTAATTTAGCCCCAATATTCATGAGATCAAATGAACACAACTTTTTGTACACCAATAATAACAGACATAACTGTACATATGCAAACTTTTTATACACTGTACATATGAATGTGTATACATAATTGCATTGTCAAATTCAACCAAGTTATGTTTGATCCTTTTGTATGGAAAAATTATCAAAAATATCTGATAGATGACTATATCGTGATGTTTTTGTTGGTTTGATCCCTTGTTTGGAGAGGTATTGTATAGATGACTGGACATATGTTTTCATTATTTGATTCAATTGCATGCCATCGTCACAAGACAAGGTCACAGTGGCGACTGCTTTGTTGTCACTTGTATGCATGCACAAATGAAACTATTTATTTGAACCCTTAGTCTGCCGAAAGGCATTTCATTTTTTTAATAAAATTAAGGTACTGAGTAAAATTTCTGGAAAAATCTTGTATTCAGAAGTGAATTATTAGTAGTCATTTAGTCATAATTGATATATGCATGTCTGGTAAATTACAAATGTTTGGGGAAATTATATATTAATAAATTGTATTATACACTTCTGAAGCTTATGTTGTTTTGTTTTTCCACTTCATTCCTTGCTAATCAAAGTGCTGTGAAGTATAGTATATTGTAAATATGTTAGGTATGCAGTCTGTACAAATGTTTACCTTCATCAAACAGTGGGAAAAACTTGAGCTGATTTTTGTCAAGTCTGAATTTCCCTTAAAGGGATAGTTTAGTTTTGGTAAAGAGAGTACAGTTTTGGTTTTGGTTTTATAAATGAAAACCTGCACCATTACATTACAAACTTACAGTTATAACTCCACCATGCTTGAAAGGAGTTAAACAATTACAAATGACTAATAAAAAGCTTGTTATCATTAAAAAAACAGCTGTTAAAACTCAAGAGGGCGCTCTCTAAAAACTCATTGGTTTCAACCATTTAAAATAAAATATTGTGCATGTGATGTTTTGTTGAAATAGTGATTAGATAGAGAGATAATCAACAACTATTTGAAAAGAGGAAGCATTTACATTTTTTTTAATGGCTGGATCAAAATTATTGAATAATTTTGGGGCCCCACAATGATTACAAATGGTTATGTTTATGGATATTTCAGCCATTTCTGAACCGATTTTGATCCAATAAAGTTTATTCTGTCATTAAAATTGTATGCTCTTTCAAATTTGACACTCAGTTTTTCATTATCTCACACACACAAATAATTGCGTAGAGCCCTCTATACCAAAACTCAACTATCCCTTTAAAGATCCATTTCCAATTTAGAAAGAAAATGTTTGCTTTGTTCTACAATCTGTCTACATTAAAACTAGTAGTCTGGTATTTGTTTTGAACTGATTTTTTTAATGAGAATTTGAATTGGTTCATTAAAGGTAAGCCTTCGGTTTACATGAAATAGATTTTCAGAATGTTGATACGTTAGTTGTACAAATCAAAATTAAAACAACTTTTGGAACAGTTTGAATTCAAACAAGGAAGCAGGGAAACAAATTATTATCCAGATTTCCAGAATTATAGTTGTAAAAGTCCAAATAACAACAACTTTTGGAACAGTCATATCCATACAAGGAAGCAGAGATTTTTTTGTATCTTTCTCATGGCAAGGAGCAAATAGAGCAAATATTGCATTGTTGTTTCTAGTACAAAGGAACAGTTCTAGTTTTTGGCATCCTGTTTTGATAAATGTTTTGTCCTGTCTCTTGCTAGAAGGCACAGAGAGAGCTGGAAAATATTTGGTTAAAAAGGACCGAAACCAACTTCTTTTATTTCCTTTGTGTGTACATAACAAAAGTTTCTACATTGCACATAGAAAAAAACAAACACACTCAGTTGAATACAAATACCTTTAACTTGGAATAAATATGTGGTTTTAGCTTAACTTGAAAACTTTTTTTTTCTGTGAGCACATGTATGTAGCTTTGACACTGTGCGAACACTTTGTGTGTTCTTTATATTGCCCCACTCTTTTATATACCACAACTAAACTAAACCTTAAAGGACAATGAAATCCAGAAAATTTGTTGTATGCACTATAAGACACTAAATATAATGAATAGTCCCTGAAAATTTGAGCACAATCGGTCAAGAAATAGGAAAACTATGGCTCTTTGAAAAAACAGTGTATTTCTTCAAGTGACTCAAATTGGCAACGCACTCTGGCAAAGTTGTGGACAACTCCCCATACATTTTGTACACAAAATTTCAATTTTGTTCAATTTTCTCAAAATATATTTCTACCCTTCGTTGGAGTTCAACATATGTTTTGTAAAATGCTTTTATACATAACATATCATGAGTTGGGGGAATGGAAATATGTGACTATGAAGAAAACTAAACAAATGGGAACATTTGTGTACAAAACATACTGTATGGGGAGTTGTCCACACACTTATCAGAGTGCGTTGCCAATTCGACTTCCCCACAGGAATTAATGGACATCTTCAAAGAGCCGTAGTTTTCTTGTTTCTTGCCCGATAATGCTCTAACTTTCAGAGATTATTCCTCATAATCTCTTCAATACTATGCAAGCAACATTTTGCTTGGGTTTCATTGCCCTTTAACATTAAGTTGTATAACTTATAAGTTTATGACATTGGTTACTAGTACTATTTTAAACTTTATCCACTGAAGACTTGAATTCCAATTTATCTCAGGTATCACATATTTTAATTTGTGTTATATCAAGAGTACATGTACATGGCAAACAGTCGCCTGATGAGCCAGGGCTCTTACCACCATAGCCCTCCCCTAAAATAATTTATACTTGGGTTGTAGCCCTCCTTAGGAACTACACGCCCTAGAAAGAATACAAACAGTCCTTTCCAGAACTTGCACAATTCTTTTTTTTAGGATTATCCAAAAAATTAAAATACAATCCTCTTATATATAGGACTATCAATTACCTTTCCCCTTTCTACAGTGTTATGAGCAGTGATGGTATATTAATAAAATAAACTATTTTTCAAAGAGTTAAATAATTGATATTTCATACAAGTTATAGGTTTTCAAGGGTGAGTGAGAGATCGATGGTGCTGTTTTCTTCTTCTCTACTACTTACCCATTATACATTCTTTTGAGTCCATTAATACAGATCTGTCCTTCATTTTCTGTGTACACACTTGATAGATGTACAACTGCATTGGTTAATACCATGCCATTAATCCATTTAGGACTCGTCATTTCAGCTGGATTCTGTAACTGTATTATATGTCGTATTCCAATAGCAAATCATCTTTAACAAAGAGGAGTCTTCGGGATTGAAGGAGGCACAGTTTCAGAAAAGAAAAAGAAAAAAGAAATATGAAAAACCCTCTGTTATTTCATTGCTGTTTTAGGTTTACAAGAGTGAGCAGGAGATCGACGGTGTTGTGTGCGACCCCCTCAAGGCCACCCACACCATCAGGAATGTGACCAGTTATGAGATGTGCTTCTTCTTCTGGGATGTCAACGTCAGGATGGACTGGGACAGTAAGTATGGCTTGATGTGTTGCTATGACAACGGGAGGATGCCGGTTGATAAGGGTGATGGTGATAGAAATGATGATGATGATGGTGATGATGATGATAATGATGGTGGTGATGGTGACAATGACGATGACGATGATGATGATGAAAACCATCAGGAATGTGACCAGTTATGAGATGTGCTTCTACTTCTGGGATGTCAACGTCAGGATGGACTGGGACAGTAAGTATGGCTTGATGTGTTGCTATGACAACGGGAGGATGCCGGTTGATAAGGGTGATGATGAGGGTGATAGTGATGATGATGAAGATGCTGATGATGATGATGACCACAATGAATACAACAACCATTATGAATGTGACCAGTTATGAGATGTGCTTCTACTTCTGGGATGTCAACGTCAGAATGGACTGGGACAGTAAGTATGGCATCATGTGTTGCTTATGACAATATGATGATATGACAATTGGAGGATGCCGGTTGATGAGGGTGATGATGATGATGCTGATGCTGATGCTGATGATGATGATGAAAACCATTATGAATGTGACCAGTTATGAGATGTGCTTCTTCTTCTGGGATGTCAACGTCAGGATGGACTGGGAAAGTAACAGTATGGCTTGATGTGTTGCCATGACAACACAAGGATCATGGTTGATAAGGGTGATGATGTGGGTGATACATATTATCATGACCAGTTATGAGATGATGTCAGGATGGATTGGGACAGTAAGTATGACTCAATGTGTTGCCATGACAACAAGGTCATGATGGTTGAAACAGCGGCGTTTCTCACAGGGGAGAAGGGATGATTTTAATGAAAATGATGATGATGATGATGACGTTGACGTAGTTGATGACTTATTTGTTTTCTTTCCAGGCCCACTCAATTGCAGCAACACCCTGGAAGCTCTCTCTCCTGAAAAGGTGATCTCTCACCAGCTGTTGATGATGATGATGATAACTGTGATGTTGATAATGATGATGATGATGACATAGTTGATGACTTATTTATTTTCTTTCCAGCCACACTTGATGTCAGCAATACCCTTGAAGTTCTCTCCCCAGACACAGTGATCTCTCACCAGTTGATGAAGCGCGTCTGGCCGGCCACGCAGCGAGACACCTGCTTCGTCTCTCATCTGCGCAAACTGGACCTCAGCATACAGAACACGAACGACTTCGGCTCGTGGCTCGTCATCAACTTCTCCACGGAACACCCCAAAGCTGTGAGTTTGCATTCCGTTTGTTTGTAGGTTCATATTATTACAATCAAACCTGTCTTAAGCGACCAACTTGTCTATAATGGCCACCGAGAGTGGTCCCATGTAGAGGAAAATAATATTATGGAACCTGTTTGATAGAGGTCACATGTCTACAATGGCCACTTTTTTTTGTTTCCCACAAGAGTAGGCTATAGCTGTTCCTGTGCTCAATTACTTCACCTCTGTTCCACCATTTCAAAATGTAAAATAAGTTATCATTGTATTGTCCCCTTTACAGATGAGCAAGTGCATTAGAGCCAAGGTAAATGTCAGCATGATTTGCCAGACGTTCCTAGACCCCCCTGACATACCGAGGGATCAAGCAACAAGAGACAACCTCGTCTGCAAGATCTACTACGTTGCACATGGTGAGTTGCATAATTCCTTCCTTTATCACCCACCATCATCACAGTTAAGATTTAACTTTCAAAATTTAGATGAGAGAATGTTACTCTGTACATGTACACATTCATTACAATTAAGTCAAGTTGAAAGTTTTCCAAGACCAAGCAATACAAGACAACCTTGTCTGCAAAATGTACTATGTTGCTCACGGTGAGTAAAACGTACCTTCATTTATCACCCGCCAACATCACAAGTTAGGAAGTTACTTTCAGAATTTAGATGAGAGAATGAATTAATGATTTATATTTTCCCCCCCTTGCAGCCAATCCTGGTGGATGGGTGCCAGGCTCCGTGTTACGAACGGTCTACAAGCGGGAGTACCCCAAGTTCCTTCGACGATTCTCGTTATACGTCCAGGATCAGTGCAAAGAGAAGCCTATCAGGTGGTAGCCCAATATACACGTGTGTCTGTGGTCCTTGGACTGAAGGCTGGACCAATTTACTCACTGGTCATTACTGATTATCATGAACCCAAGTGATTGAGGTTTGTTCCTCGGTAATAGAACTGTGGCAGGAAGAGTCCAGGACAAGCCCATCAAGTTGCAGTCCCAAGAAAGTTGCTGCCAAAGAATGTGGCCTTTGTCCTATTTGATAGGACTTAAAGACCAGACCCAATGAACATCTGGACATTAAAAATTGCCATGGTCTATCAAATTGTAGCCCATGAGATATAGCCATGTTCCTCTGTGATGGAACTATGGTTACTAGACCAGTCTAGGTACAAGCCCATCTAACCCAAGAAAATGGCCTTGAACCTAATTATGGACCAAGACCAGACCAGTGGACTCGATGCCAACTTAGGATGAATTGAGACTGCATATTTGTCTTAAAGGTGATGACCCATTTTGTCATATTATTCTATCATTACTAAGTGCTTTGTACAGTCTTCAAGTGGGATCGCTGCAAATGCTTGTCATAATTATTGGCCTAACTTCCAGGACCAGTGTGTATATTATAGACAAGCCCATAAAGTGTTAGCCTAAGTTGATGGCCTTGGTCCTATTTAAAGAATTCCCAGTCTTAACTTCCATGACTAGTGTAAAGGTAAACTTATCAATTGTTAGCCTAAGTTGATGGCCTCGGTCCTATTCCAAGAATTTGTTTATCCAACTTCCAGGACCAGTGTAGTCTAAAGACAATCCCATAAAGCGTTAGCCTATGTTGATAGCCTGGGTTTCATTTCAAGAATGCTCAGTCTAACTTTCTGGATCAGTGTGTAGTCTAAAGACAATCCCATAAAGCGTTAGCCTACGTTGATAGCCTGGGTCTCATTTCAAGAATGCTCAGTCTAACTTTCTGGACCAGTGTGTAGTCTAAAGACAATCCCATAAAGTATTAGCCTAAGTTGATAGCCTGGGTCTCATTTCAAGAATTCTCAGTCTAACTTTCTGGACCAGTGTGTAGTGTAAAATGAAGGACATAAAGTGCTGGCCTTAGTTGTTAGCCTTGGTCCTATTTTAAAGATTGTATGGTTCAAACCAGCTAATATGGTGACAGAGATAAAATAACTGCATCACACCAGAAAAGTAGCCATACTATCAAACTTGTTGAACCCATTCAGGACTGGACCCGACCAAAATGACTCTGGTTGGGGTCTATGGAGAATGCATGTTATACCCAAATCAAATCATATTCAAAGAGTCAACAGTCTATATACAGATAATGCTGAGATTCAAAGTCTGTCCTACAATGTAGACCGTAAATGAATGGTTAAGTTGATTGTACCCTATATGCTAATTATGTTCAGTATTTCTATGCTGAGTGTATATTCTCAACATTTATATGCATCTATGTTTTTTTTAAAGTAAATTATTTGCATTAATTTTGAATGCGACCTAACTTCAGGCCCCCATAAATTGTTTGAATTATTATTATGGAATATAGTGAGGAGATGATAATATATCATATTATGCACTTTATACATTGAACATATTACTATCATCATCATCATTGTTTATTTTATCAAATATGTTTTTCTGGGTTTATGTGGTGTACAAGTATGAACTGGATTATGAAATTACTAACAATCCTGCAAAATGCAATTTGCAATTTCATGCTGCATGGTAAATACACATGATATACCTCTTAATCTATCTTGATATATGTTTTTTCAAGGCTTGGCAATTTAGTTTTACATAATGAAGTACTGATTTTGCATACATATTATGAGGTAATCACAAAATTTTATTTTAACACTATCAACATACTATTGATTGTGTAAAAAATACAATTTGTGATTAACCAATTTCACAATCGGATGAATCTAATCAAAGATATGAGTTATTTCGAAGTACAAGTAACAATATGTTCAATAGAGGTGAAATTAGATTCAACCATTAAGTTCTCATATTTGACTGTTTTGTAAAAACTCGTTCTCACGATCGATCTAAGCTATATAAAAGCTCTTTTTCATGCAAGTGCCATTTCCTACTATGAAAACTGATTTTATGACCCATGCAGGACGACTTTGCAAAGCAATTGTGTCATTTTGTTTGTATTCATTATTTGTTTAAATATGTGCATTCATGTGTTTTAATTGCCATTATTTAATCAATGTTTTATAGGGATAGTTGAGTTTGGGTAAAGAGAGTAGAGTTATGGTCAAACTGAATTTTTGTATCAAAAACCTGCAGCATTACAATACAATCTAATAGTTATAACCCCACCATGCTCGGAAGGAAAAACAAATTACAAATGACTAAGTAAAAAGCCTGTTATCATTCAAATAGAGCCGTTAAAACTCAAGAGGGCGCTCTCTAAACACTCATTGGTTTGAACCATTTAAAATAAAATATTGTGCATGTGATTTTTTGTTGAAATAGTGATTAGATAGAATAATTATTTAAAAAATTATTTTGTGTAGCGCCCTCTTTACCAAAACTCAACTATCCCTTTAATGTACAGACCCTGCAATAAGGAAGTGATTTTTTAAATTTCAACTTGTTTATCTCTCATAAATCTCTTTTGTGTGTTTTTTTTTTCTACTTGCCATCAAATTCTAATGAGAGAAATTATCTCATGATTTGTTGTTAATTAGCGATTTTGATGATAACATTCTTTGCGGTTACCTGTTTGAAAACCAGTAGCCAGAAAAACCCTTGATTTGTTTCACCCTTAAAGTTTTATCCTGTGACATGGCAATTAACTGGAATATTAACACATTCAAATTTATGTGCGTTCCTTGGATACAAACATACAGCTGATGTTAGGGTTAACATTGTGCTTCCTGATTCACCAAAAACGCCAATGAGGAAGTGACAAGAACAAATCAGACAACCGCAGACATTGATAAGAGAAGTTAAAGAGAAAGTAGGATCCTTGAATTGACTTGCTTGAATCGCAGTTCAACGAGTTAAAAGAACATTCAAACATTTAAGCATAATCAAGTCAAGAAATGTACGATTTATTGAACTTAATGAAATGTTAGAGAAGTTAAAGGGGAATTTCATCTTGGAAATAAATAGATTAAATTGAAGTTAGGTGAATGAGAGGAACAAACAGTGTATATTTGAGCTAAATCTGTCAAGAAGGAAGAAGCACCGGTCTAGCAACCCGGAGGTCTCGGGTTCGAATCCCGTTGGAATCCCATTTTTCTTTGCTCTCTTTTAATCACATTATATTTCTGGTCAGTTTCCTTAATATGTTTGAAAAGAAGGAAGAAAGTTACAACTGATTGAACTTCATGGAAAGGCCAGAAATTTCTTTGAAAAATTGACTGTGACATCAATCACAGAGAACCTGTCGTTAGTTTTGTACGTAGAATGTGTAGATAGTGACATTACACATATTAACCAACTTCATATATCACAAGATTCTCCACCAATTGAGAAAAATAAAAGATGTATCAAAAGTAAGGTTGAATGTACAAGACAAAAATGTTGTAGCTGCTCGTGACTATATTACAAACAGTTTTCTCAAAAAGTTTACTGATGATTATTCTCAGTTATGTGCATCTATTGCAGGCAGCATAGTTCAAGGGTGGACTTTCCACTTTAACTTTAATCATAACACAACAAGTATTTTTTATTGCACCATAGTTAAAAAAAAAAAAAAAAAAACCTTTGTAACCGCAGTCATCGAACATCATCTTGTTTCGTTTTTCTCACAAAATTTTCCACTTTGGTATGTATACAAAATTCTTGGTTGGCTTTATCAGCATACAATCAAAATAATGACAAATATGTACATGTAATAATACGTGTGGTTTTACCATAAAAGGAGATGTTTTCAAAATGTAACCAACAATTTTTAAAATTCAATCATTGCTGTACAGAGTCCATTGTAGTGGTTTTTCTATTGATTCCCCCCTCCCTCCTTGGTGCTATTTTGGGAATGTGGTATTCCTAAGGGAAAAACAAGTCTCTATTGTTAGTAATTACAAGACACACAGACGCTGGTATTTATTCCAGCGTACTTCCACATCTTAAAGTCATACCTGTAAAGTGTCAGATATTGCACAAAATGACATTTGAGACTTCAATCCTATATCAATATCATTGTAAAATACAATTGAAAGATTTGTGAAAGTTTGAAAGAAAACGAACACTGTTTACCTAGTGAAAAAAACGAATATTGAGTTCATATTTTATCACCGAATACTGATGGTCTGCCATACATTTGTCGCAGTAATGAATGATCCGTTTGAGATATTCGCACCCGTGTATGTTTACACACGTAGTACAGAATTCATGGAATCGCTCGGCTCAAAGTTCAATCTCCGGAATGTTCTCACGGGTGCTGCATGCGGACGTTCTCAGCTAGGACAATTGTACTTTTTATCAAAAGCGTTAATCAACGTGATTGAAATAAAAGATTTAAATGATAATTATCTTCATACTAAAGGGACATTTGAAAAAATCAATGCCTATTTTATTCTTCTTTTACCATAAGCTAAACAACACGGTAGAAGAGAAACGAGGAAGCTCCAAGTAATTTTCGTGGATTTGGACACTTTACAGTATGACTTTAATGCGATTATAAGGAGAATATAAGAATTAAATTCTTGTCTGACATTATTACAATCTGTCTAGTAACATTATGTCATGTAATCAAGTGTGATCCCTAATTGGTAAATGCGCTTCGGTCATTTTACTTTCTTCCAAGACTCTTTCTGGCAATTTCACACTAGTATTCTTGAGTGTATTTGGGACAGAACTTAGTTTGTGCTGTTTGTGTAGGTATACATGTAATTATGTGATGATATCAAGTAATATGAATGTTTTCCTTTGTGGTTCAGTCGGACAAATCAAACCTTCTTAAATTTCAGTAGTGGCCCCAAAATTAAATCTGGTGGCCCCTAACAAAGAAAAACACTACCAAGTTTGTCATAGTTATTTGGTTGCCCAGCGGGGAAGAAAAATAAACCCATAAAATGACATTTTGGTGGCTCGAAACAAATATGTGATGGTTCTGGGCCAGCGGGCCAGTGCTCTTTTTGGAACCCTGCATAACTACATGTATATGTATGCATAATATGTAGTTATTCATATAGTACCTATTCATTGCATGTTTATACTGTGATTGTTATGCCTAATGGTTCCCTATACACACATTCAAGTAACACAAGAACTAGTCCTTTAACAGTTGTAGGCAAGGATAAACAAATACAGTGGGACTGCTGAGGAAAAAAAACGTCACATCACTCAACGATAAAAACAAGTACAGCATATTTATATTCTTGTGTATCTTTATCTATCGTCCATGCTTAGGAAATAAAAGAGAGAAAAAGATGACTCGGCGATAAAACAAGTACAGCATATTCATATACCTGTGTATTATATATGTCATGAGGTCGTCCACTGATATCTTGGACTAATAATATAAAGAGAGTGTCTGGAGATTGAAATCAAAAGTATCAAGATATGAATACTTCAATCAATCTTTAATAGTATCCAAATTAGAATACTTTGCACAAACGATCGGGGGTAAAATCACTTTTTTTCACTAAGTAAACATTGTCCCTTTTCTATGAAGAATCTTAGAATGATATGGGTTATATGATTGAAGTCTCAAATATCACTTTTGGACGATCGTGTAAAGTTAAATGATCACTTTAAATCTGTGCGGTTGGCTCCTCATTGGGGGGTCATTGAACGGTAAACAAGAACAGGTTAGTAGAAAGACAAATTAATCTTTGTTTTTTGTAAAATGGTATTGTTTGATTCTGTTTTTTATCATAACGGTTATAAGGCGGGATATGGTCGACTAAAGCATGTAAGCCAAAACAAACATCAGGGAATGATGAACAAGGTCTTTTTCGTCTTGCGGAAAAGGGAAGATTGAAGAATAATCATAAAAAAGGTGCGACAATTTTTCAGGGTAGGTTTATATTGCAGGGCTGCGTACATTGTATGTTGTTCCATTTCCTGCTTTTGCTTCATAGCAGGAATCCAGCGCCAACACAAAGAAAGCACACAACAAAGAATCATACGGGGGGGGGGAAAAAACTGCCAAAAAAGATAAACAGATAATGCAAAGAATCATAATAATAGATTTTGCGTTTCGCATGATGCACACCCTGTTGTATTCAACAGGGAACCTAATCCAGTTGCATTTGAAATCGTGTGAAAACTTGGGGTACAAAAGGCTTCAACCAATGTGATCATCACATGCTGAGATTCTTGTCTTTGTTCGTTCTGATTTTAAAAAAAAAATAAATGACTAATAAACTCACCACCACTTGTGATTTATTACTCAATTTAATGTTGTGTAGTATGAAAGGCTCCATTTCCTTGTTAATGAAAATTTGGTATCAATTTGATAACACTAGAGAAATAATAATAATAATTGTAATACAAGAACACTTCTTCTTTCCATTACTGTAAATATCTAGATGTTAATTTTTGCCAGCAACAGCCAGGTTTTTCCAGAGCTGATCACATATCATACAGTATAGCGCTTATTCAACATTTGTTTACAAACACATGCAAGTATCTAACATTTGACATTTGTTACTGAAAAAATTGAAACAATGCCAAGTATTTCACCGATCCGTTTCCCTTCATTACTAATAATTGCTGAGCCAGAAGTAAATTGCGACTATATAGTCACGATATAATTTGCAGATTGTTGACACTCAGTATATATCAAAATGTTGTGTTTTGCCTGACCTTTTTTTTAATGTATCTAATTCTATCTCTCAGAAACTTCTAAATATTGACATTCCCTTTTTGATGTGGCAGATTTAGTCTGAGTAAATACTTGAATATTTCATGCTTATCACACATTGGTATTTTTCACCCTTAGCTCATAATAACCATATTACTCAAGCATTTATAATTTACTGATTGCGGACACTCGAACAGAAATGCTATTACCTACTTCGGTTTACTTGGGTGTAGAGACGTAAAGCAGTAGGTGCTAATTGCCCCTCTGGACTTCATATACAAGTTCTTGTATATACTGTCTTTTGGTCACTCCTAAGGTTTTACTTATACCCCTTTTATGTCTTATTTGAAAGTTACAAGTAAGTTCTATGCCTAACTCCATTTTCATGTAATATTTAGTAGACTCTGATTAACTGGGAAGCCTAACTTGGGGATTGAACCCACAACCTTCTGACTGGTCACAAGGCTCTTCCACTGTGCCACAATAACTCAGTTACTTTATGCAATACTGTATATTAATACTGTATATTGACTTCCTCTTCTTGCTCAAACAACATACAGCACATAGAGACATACATGTATATACGTGATATGCGCCTTGTACTGTATAAATAGCAGTATTACTATTATTATTAACGCCTTTTTAATGTTCTTGCTAGTCAAAATATATGCACACCTATTAATACACAGAGATACAAAGATCTCGAATCATCCGAGCAATAGATCTCTTGGCAGTTAGCCAAACATGTCATAATACAGGTGTTCTAATAACAATTGTCCAAGACTAAGCTGTATGTGAGGGCATTTTCTCCAAATACTATCCCAATAGACTGTAGTGTCAATGTCCTGTGTAATCAGTCGCTTAAACAGGTGCTTAGGTCATTTTTACAAATACCATTATTCTTTTCTTCAATGAGAAATGAGCTGATTTCACCCCAAATTAATCTTATTTGGCTTTAGGTGTGCTGATTTATCTCGAAAAGAGCTAACTTTGTCATTCCATATGACAGTTTTTGCTCAAATTTGTTGTTTTTCAAAACTTTCTGCATCCCCGATCATTATGCCTACAATGTGGTTATTACTTTCTTTTTAAAGCAATAATTGGGAAGGTAAGGGAAAACAGACCATGGTATGATTTGATTGTGCTGTAATTTATGTTTGATTGCCCAAAGCAAATATTGATGTTTACATACAATTTGTACTGAGTGCCGCAATATGTTTAGTTATTTACTGCATGCATTTCCTCAATTTGGTGTTATTTGTATGTAAACAAATGCATACTTTTCTAAAGGAAAGAGCTTCTTGGTTCATACAATCAGAGGCATGAGATATTTGACAAATATTTTCATGTATTTGCTTCTAACCAATTACAAATTTACATAGTAGACATTCGAGCCAAATAAATAAAATACAACACAACATAACATAGAAGGAATCAGGTGATGTTTTTACAAGACATACTATGCATTCAAGCCAAAGAAATACAAATAAAACATAACATAGAAAGGAATCGAGTCACCTTTTACAAAACAATATATTTCTACCAAGGAAATCATACCATTTTTAATTTGTATTGTGCAGAGTTATTTTCTAAGCAATCATCTTATACAAAAAAGTGGCATGGGTACTAGCCAAAAAAATGTTTTAATTAAGCACAATGTCGTTCCAAATCCTTCCTTTCCAGTAAATTTGCAGCTGTCTGTTTTGTTTTGACTCGATGAGGAGTAGGCCTGAGATATCTTAAAGTGAGGCCTGTAAAGCAGTGTTCTTTTTCAATGAAACTTTCACACATCATTCGGACATATCTTACAATGGTTTTGGTATATGAAGTCTCAAATGTCATTTTGGGCAATATCTGACACTTTTCAGGTGCACCTTTAAGTTGCGCCCTAACCCGTTAATTTGAGAGGGGTAACATATCGGGTGGTGTTGCATCAAACTGTGTGTCATGAACAATCACAACTTTTTGTTCTTGAAATCAATCACCACTTTGCGAATAAACATAACTTTTGCACTTGAATGCAACTATCAATTACATTAAGAAAACCCCTACAGAAATCTAAGTGTGTTGCAAGCTAGCGGCTAGCTTGCAGCTTGCTACCGGCAAGCTTAATAGGCGATCTCTGCTGAAATTAATCTTGCAGACTATTCCCGCGCGCTGACACGCTTAGAAACTGCTGCACGCTCACAATTTCAGCACAGATCGCCTATTAAGCTTGTTGCTAGCTTGCAACACACATATATTTCTGTAGGGGAAGTTGCATTTGAATTCAAACCAACTTTTCGCTAGCTTATGGATCAAAGGCAAAGTTGTTCAAATTATTCGCTAGTTTTGCGAAGAATCCCTCTTGAACTCAAGAACATGTGCCTGATTTAATCCTTTCCATATATGCCATTCACAAGATGCATATTCAGCTTTTGTATGTACTCATTTGATATGGTTTATGTTACTTGGTATAATTATTTATTTCATTTTCGTTTTAAATTTAGTATTTTAATAATATTTTCAGTTTGTCAATGATTGACTGAATTTTCAGATTATAACTTAAGCTATGTAGTCATGATCCTATAGCGTTTTTATAAAGAAACTTTTTATTTCAGATACATGTCTGACATATTCATTATGTGTGTATGTTATACATTATCATCTATTTTATGCATATTTCAATTGCTATCATCATTTGTATGTGTAACTATCTTCATGTCATATCTAGATATGTTATTTCTTTTTATTATAGTATCCCAACCTGGCTTTGAATATATAAACTTTTCTTTTTATAGAGAGAAAGAGCCAACACTTCTGAAGTTGAGAACAGATTTGTGCTAATCTTATTGTGTTTAGATCATGACTAAGTCTTGTGATATGATTCATAATATACCGTACTTGAAATTAATGCTGTGTATTATTTTGATATTATGGTTAAACATTTCCTCTTTAATACTGTCTAAATCAAATCTGTCAATCAAATAGGACTGCTCCCAATATATTCTAATATGTTTTTCAATACATGGTAACTAGTATAGTAGCTACATTATTAAAAAAAAAAATATTGTCTTCATAATGTACTGTATGCAAATATCACTGTGCTAATTCAGCAGCTTGTATTATTGTTTAATTTAATGAGATTTGTAAGGCAAGACTCAAGACTGCTGTTTCAGGCATTTTTTTTTGTTAATACAAATTTAACATATTTCTGTTAATTTTAAAGAGATATTCAACCCACCCTGAAGTAAAAAAATTGTCATCCTGCTATGAAATGGAATAGTATATCTTTACAAAATATATGAACATTTCTTTCATTTTATGCAATTACTTCAATTATTTATTGTTTAGATGTAATGTTATTCCTCCCCTTTATATACATGTATTTATAAATTGATTTCCCCTTTCAGCATTGGATATGTAAACCTTAAAGGGTACCACTACCCAAACATATTATTTGTATTAAAGAAAGGTAACATCGTTAGTATTCCATTCCATCAACAAATTCACAAAAATATGTTTCCAGAAAAAATATATAATTGAAAAACGCATCACCATTCTGAATGCGGTCTGAATGAGAAGACTACCCGTGTGCAGAGTCAACGCGCTCTGTGCAGAGCGAACGAATCATCTGGGATATACAAACGTACGCGTGAATAGCATTGGCGCACTCGCAAATGTTTGGCCCGTATGGAACCAGGAAATAGTAGTGGTTCCGTAAGTGGTGGAAATGAATTGCTTTGTTTATGAATTACACAACCCTTTGTAAAATGTTGGGTATCTATTTGACATCACAAAACGATACCAAAACATATAATAATGTGTTGTTCTTTGCCTGGTGGTCCCCTTTAATGATAATATAGTGCAAGATAGGCACTTAACCCTTCTATTTGAAAACATGCATTATCCATAGACTTTAGCATGAGTATTTGCAGAGCAGTCTTGAATGGGTTAATTCTATGGAGAAGCAGAATGTAATGTTCTGGTAAACATACTAAAATATAATCATCCTTATAACAGGTGAACCCAATCAGGACTGGTTATGATAATACCATAACTGAAAATGAAATATCATAATAAACTGGGATGTTCAGAACAAAGTGTAGCACCGAAACCAAATTGTCTTCAACTGCATAACATGTTCAAGACTCTTCCAGACAGTGGCATAGCTAAGGGAGGGGGGGGGGGGGGGGGGGGCGCCCATAAGGTGTGCCCCCCCCCCCCCCCCCCCCACAAAAAATAATTGTGTGCCCCCAAATCAGTCTGACTGCGCCATGCCACTGGTTCCAGAAGATACTCTGGCTTGGGTCTGTTTTTATACCAAAAATGAATCAAGTAAAAAGGGATTTTTTGTTTTTGGTATGTGATAACATTATTTATGCTGTGCCTTTTATTTTTGGTAGTACATCAATCTATTCTTACATTGTTGATTAAATAAACAAAAATATATGTTTTTAAAGTAGATAGCAAGAATTATTGGTACATAATTGCCTAGAAGCAAGCATAACTATAATTGTTTGACATCAAACCGTGTTGAAATGATAATATAAAATGGAATCAGCAGCAGCAGCATGTGAATGGTGCTAACATTGTAATGATCTATTTCAATTGTCATAATATTTTAATTATTATAATAATTATAATTGTTTGTTAATGTTTATTTCATAACTGCTTCATTGATAACACAAAGACTCTGTCAGTGTTACATGATATGAACATTTTATGGAATCAAAATTTATTATAATGTATTGAATACATTACGGTGTTTATGTCAATTCATGAAGTTTAGCATGGAAACCAGGGCCTATATTCATATTAAACCACTCTAGGTTAGTTGCAATTCTTAGTATTTTAGATGAAAAGGTTAAAAAAGGAAGTGCCATTCTATGCATTCTAAATGATAGGATTAAGTACTACAGTCAAACCTGTGTATAATGAACACCAAAGGGAAACAAGAAAAGTGACCACTGTAGACAGGTGACCCCTATAGACAGGTTCTATGACATTGTTCTTCTCTGCATGGATCACTTCTAGTGGCCTCTATAGGCAGGTTGGCTGCTATAGACCGGTGGCAACTATTAGACAGGTTTGAATGTAGTTAGTGACACACAATGTCTTATTAGACATTATAAACTATGATTATCTGGGTACTAAAAGTTAGCCCTAATTGGCAATTAATAGTTAACTCTTGTTGCTCGATAAACTCTATCATCTAAAATAGACTTAGAATTTCACTCAGCTAGTGTGGTTTTGTTATGAATAATTAGGGACCCACAAGTAGCATTAGAGAGTGAAGATTACTAATGATTGTGTCTTGTGATTTCGATTGAAATAATTGTCATCAATTTACTACTGAATTGGGCTGTTGGAAGTCATCATGGTTTTGATGCTTGAGAAATATAATAAGCTGCTCACTTCCATGTAGTTATCGCTTAATTACTGTCATTTATTTGATTTCAAATGATTATCGAGCAACTGTAAAATTAATGCTGCTGTATTGTTGACTCCGATCACTGGTTGTATTAATGTGTTAATCATGCTTGTTTAATGGTTAGAATGGTTATAGAAGTGAGGGCAATTCTTGATGTTAATTCCTTAGAACTTAGAAGGCAAATTGCGATATTGGTAAATGGTAGAACGAAATCTTGAAACTCAATTAGCAATGCTGTTTACATTCAAATAGCACAAAATGTCACTGTTCAGACACTTGAATCTTAAAACTTGTTTCCTTTTCAACAACAAAAAATTCAACACAGAGATTATCAGAATCAATTACTATATGCACACTGCCCAATAGCCTATTATGTTCTGAACTTACAAATATATAGGTCTTTGTTCTTTTGATATTTAAGAAAACGCAAGACGCATGAAGGATGATCTGTAGGTGATATAGCTAATGTTGTAACATGCTCAATTAACTGATCAGTGTTGTACAAAGATAATTATGAAAGGATTGTGTATTTGGTGTTTGTATTATTTTGTAATAAAAACATACATTCTTTTTTATGATTTTTTAGATCAGGTATAAATATACTTTTCATGTATTATTACGACATGACTCGTAAAATAAAGTGTCCTTTGGTGGACCTGTTTTTTCTCATAATATTTGTGTACATTGTGTATTTCTCCGTTTTTATTGGGTCAAGAACATTTTGTCACTTAGTTAAATCAACCATAACTGGGGGCCATCCAGGCATACAGCCTGAGATGATTTGAATAGGTTGTAACAGTTATGCAGCATTTGAGGTGTTTAATTGTGTTTCACAATAGCGATATGTTTAAAATACACATTTGTTCAATGCGTGTATGCTTTGATGGCTGCTCCAGTTATGCGAGAACTTACTATTAGTTTTCTTGAGTAGTGAAACGGGTTGCATGCAACAATAACAATATTAAAACACCATTATGGTCATACAGTCTGTCACACACAGTACTGAGACATTTGGATCAGAGACGTGATTTGGGTTGCTGGGAGGGGACAACATAGCAATAACACCACCGACAACACCACCACCACCACCACCACCACCACCACCACCACCACCACCACCACGGGTTGCATGCAACAATAACAATATTAAAACACCATTATGGTCATACAGTCTGTCACACACAGTACTGAGACATTTGGATCAGAGACGTGATTTGGGTTGCTGGGAGGGGACAACATAGCAATAACACCACCGACACCACCACCACCACCACCACCACCACCACCACCACCACCACCACCACCACCACCACCACCACACCACCACCACCACCACCACACCACCACCACCACCACCACCACCACCACCACCACCACCACCACACCACCCACCACCACCACCACCACCACCACCACCACCACCACCACCACCACCACCACCACCACCACCACCACCACCACCACCACCACCACCACCACCACCACCACCACCACCACCACCACCACCACCACCACCACCACCACCACCACCACCACCACCACCACCACCACCACCACCACCACCACCACCACCACCACCACCACCACCACCACCACCACCACCACCACCACCACCACCACCACCACCACCACCACCACCACCACCACCACCACCACCACCACCACCACCACCACCACCACCACCACCACCACCACCACCACCACCACCACCACCACCACCACCACCACCACCACCACCACCACCACCACCACCACCACCACCACCACCACCACCACCACCACCACCACCACCACCACCACCACCACCACCACCACCACCACCACCACCACCACCACCACCACCACCACCACCACCACCACCACCACCACCACCACCACCACCACCACCACCACCACCACCACCACCACCACCACCACCACCACCACCACCACCACCAATAATAACACCAACACCAACAAAAACACCAACACCAACAAAAACACCAACACCAACATCAGCCACCACCACCTCAAAAACAAAACGGCAACAACTGTTCATACACGGACCAAAACACCTACTGGTTATCATACACAAGACACACACTCATATTATACTAAATAGACAATTTGAATCAGTGACATACAAATTCGGGTTGTGGGGGGGGGGGGGGGGGTGTGGGGGCAAAACATTTACTGGAGAAGGTGGGCAAGTAATATTGTATAGAACCATTCTGTTTGTTATCAGATGTTTATATCAGGGCACCTGACCCCCCCCCCCCCCCCCCCCGCCCCCAATTATAAAAGAAGAATGACACATAACACAAGTGACATTTGAATTTTGTTTGTATGTATTTCAAAAAAGTAAACATAATAGGGAAATCTGCTTATAGTTATTTATAGTACCAAAGCTTATTTAAAGAAATCAGTACTTTTTTTATTTCCACAAGATAAAACGATATTCTCAGCCTGCACTTCTTTTGATAAATACACAGGGAAATATTGTTAACAAACTACGTATTGACCGACACTTTCATTTCATATCCAATGTGTATTTGCTGACACCCACGCAACAATTCAAGCTCATATTTTCATTTTGTACCGAATGTAACATACAGAACCTATCTGAAATACGATCATAAATTTGATTTAAAGCCGACATACATGCGCTTTCACCTAACCCACGAAGTACGAGTGTGTATCTTGTAAGTAGGAACGGTACAAAGAGTGTTATAAACGCACTATAATCACCCCTTTGAATCAAAAGCCTATACAGATATTTATATTTCATGTATACGACCCAATATGATACACAAATCATGTAAATTCGTCACAAATTATACATAATTACAAGTGAGTGATATAAATGCAAGTATAACGTGATTTGCAGAAAATTCACAAAGCAGTACTGTAGTGCATGTCAAGATGATATGTCAAATTCTGAACTGTTTACGGGGAGTTACAACATTTGTGGTAGAATATAACTTCGAAATATCATATAATCATTAAAATTACCCATGTCAAATATTCTTTGACATGAAACGTAGAGATGGGTGTAGCACATATCAATCTATTAATTACAATGTATGAGTGTATGTGATTGTAACAATGATGAAACGAATTATCGGTCAAACGGAGCTATCGAAATTTAATATTGATATTACTAGTTATGAAAAAACAAACCGTCAATACACTACCACTGATTATTTTCTAGAATATGTTCGTTAGTTAATTTTGTTAATTCCGAGCTACAAGATTACCACATACCAACATTTAATGCACATATTTCATATCCAACACGGACGACGATTAAGACAACTATTTATTATCACAAGGCATGCACCACATATAGCAAACGTTTTTTTTTAAGTGAGACAATATCTTATATTTAATATCTGTACACAAACACAAAACACGAAACAAAACAAAAACGCCATTTTGTATAACTACACAGAGACATTTCAAAATAATATGTTCTTTATCTTAGTTATGTTGTGCTAATGAGTGAGCAAGTCTAGCATATATACCACGCTGCCATTTTCAACATATTGTGAAATATGTGAACGTTTTGTTTTTGTTTTTTATATATAATAATATAGTTATGCGAAATATCTTATAATTATTAAAAATCTGTACATACAATTATAACAACCAAAAGCGGCATTTCAAAATGTTCTTTATACAATGGTTGATGAGTGAGTGAGTGAGTGAGTGAGTGAATGAGTGAGTTAGCTTGTTGAACGAGTTTAATCCATGTGGGCATCAATAACAACATTGCTGTACGTATGTGGTTCCTCTCCATTAAGCTCCGAGCCCAGTGAGACCGCCGCCGCGCTGACGGGTCGACCGCCGTTGACACCCGCGTCCACGTCGTTGTCCACACCGTTGTCCAAGCCGCCCTCGCCCTCCTGCAACTCTATCCCCTCGTTTACATGTCCGTTGTCGGACTTTTTTGAGTATCGCCCAGGGGCTGGAGCGGGATGTCCCTTGACGTGCTTTCGGACTGTTCGCTTGTTTTTGGATTTGTAGGTGTAGACGATCTATATAGGGACAAGTGAGTGGGGAAAATGGGTTGAAAAGATTAGTAAAAAAATGTATAATTAGTGATTAACTTGCAAACTGACATTCAATGTGATTTTCATGGAAACTCCTTTTTAAAGATGAAGAAGAGTCTATAAATTGGGCAACATTGGCGTAGCTACTGGGGGCACGGGATGCACGTGGTCCCATGCAATAATTGGATTTAATAAATAAACATCATTAGGGGGACATTTAAAAAAAAAGAATAATTAAATCATAAGATGTGCCCTCGATAAGTTGTGTGCCCCTCCCCCAATCAGTCCGACCAGGCTACGCCACTGTTGGGCAATATTCATCGTGTTCATACAAACTCCCTTTTATGCCCTCCGCACACAGAGCCGACTCGACCCGATCCGACTGCTTTTTAGTCAGGCTAGAGTCGGTTTCGCTCAGTCGGAGCCGAATCAACATGTTGCATCGGCTTCGAATGATCTCCGACTGGCTCTTGACCGGCACAACAGGAGTCATGAGCAACGTATACTGAGCTGAACCAACTGAAAACCAGTCGGATCGGGTCGAGTCGGCTCTGTGTGCGGAGGGCTTTAAGCCCGGCGCAGACAGAGCCGACTCGACCCGATCCGACTGGTTTTCAGTCAGGCTAGAGTCAGTTTCGCTCAGTCGGAGCCGATCCAACATGTTGAATCGGCCTCGAATGAACTCCGACTGGCACTTGACTGGAAAAACCGGAGTCCTGAGGCAGCGCATACTGAGTTAATCAGGCTGAAAACCAGTCGGATCGGGTCGAGTCGGCTCTGTCTGCGCCGGGCATTAGACGTTCGCCCTTTTTGTTTTGGCCTGCATGTTGTGTGATGAAATAACTCGATTAAGGGCCCCGTTGCAGAAAGAGTTGCAATCGATTGCAAAGATGCAATTAGTCGCAAGTCAGAAAACTACGCACATTTGAACCAATCATATTTGCGCATTATAGTTACATGATCTGACTTGCAATTAATTGCAACTTAACGATCGATTGCGACACTTTCTACAACGGGGCCAATATTTTATTTTTGTACTAAAAAAATTATCGCATTATCAGTTATACTTTCTACCATTAAAAAAAAATGTTTATAATTTGTTTTCACTTTTATAACAGGACCATGACATCTATATGAAATATTACGGACCTAAAGAACCCAGAAATGCAAAAGGGAAAAGAAAGCTTAAACTCTGTTTTTGAGGAAACGCCAACAATATTATTTTCCGTGATGGTAGGAACGTTTGTTAAACGCAACGATCAGCGATTTAGAAAATAATAAAAATAAAAATATATGAACAGGAAATAGAAGTAGCGAAGAGGCGTATTAGCTAATATTTGGACGAATTCAAATACATACAAATTTTGTGGACTTCAAAACAGATCAAAACCCAATTCCCTTCCAAAAACCCCGCTATATTAAAATCAAAAGGGTGTTAACGTAAGATGTTGTTTTTCTTCTTTCGCTATAAGTGGACATATTTATTGTTTGCATATTATGAATCTAATTTTGTAGAAAAAAAGGTAAACTACACATGCGGACTACATTGACGATAATTTGCGTGCATAAACACGATAATGTAGTTGGTCAAATGTGTTATCTTCATTATAAAGATCATTATATTATCAGGAAACATATCGCGACACATATACTTGTAACAACACTTTTATGTCGCAGGCATTGAATTGCATGCGTGTTAACATTAATCATAATATTTGTACACGTGCAAAGATGATAATGTTAACAGCTGATAGTCATGATGATCACTTGAGAACCGACATGCATGTGACTCTTTTCAAAAGAAGTAGGCTACATGATAAATGTGCTGTTCAATCTGAACTAAAGATTTCAATTGCGATATCATGTGTGCATGCTTCAAATGTATTATGGTATTTCATAAGTAAGAATGGTTTGATTCAAATAAAAAATTAAATTGTTAGTCATTATTCCCTTCAAACAAACAGCCGTTAATATTTGTGTTTTGCCAATCATTATCTGAGATACATCCCGTAATTGCCAAACATGCGTATTACGAAATGAAGCCCCTTTTAAATAAATTTTCAAAGCACTTTTATTTCTTGTTATCCCGTTTAGAAACTTTTGAAAGTGTATTGGTTATGGTATATAAAAAATCTAAATCGGATTGCTTGCAGAAGAATACAATTTAAAACATAAATGCCTCAACATCATCGTTATTGCATTGTTTATTTACCGGTTATTTACATAGCCATGTTGTGGCGAACGTTGGAACATTCTTGGAATAATCACATCTCGTGATAAACCAAAGTTCACAACGCACACCCAGAGTCCCAGATAAGGATATGGACTGCCAAAGGAGTGATTCTTTTTTGTTTATGTATTTTTTATTTTTTATTATGGTTTATTAATCGATCAAATTTATCATTTCAACGAATGTACAATGTGTTATTGCAGTTGAACTGAATTTAGGATATTATATATTATTGTAAATATTAAATTGATTGACAATAAAATGCAATTCATTCATTCATTTCAAACAACTTGCCCTTTGATTCGGGCTTTTAGTAGTGGGCAGAAGCTGGACTGTTGCCTTCTTAGCAACCGCTCGGTCAGAAATATCTGGCTTGCCCGACATTGATTATAACCAATACCCATCGATGTTTTGTTTTTGAATTACCTAATTAATATTTAACGAATGCCAAAAATACCTCGCACAACAGCACTAGCCTCAACAGGCTACACAACTCAGTTTGAAGCAATTCACACCCAACAAACCAAACATGCAGGATATACGCGAATGATAAGCAGTACTTACTCAAGATTACTATTAATTACAACATTTTGGGATGGCCTTACATAAAGTAGGGTTTTTGAAGACTGAGGATGACAAAACAGAAGTATAGGTATCAGAAACAAGACCCGGTATGTTTCACAATGATCCAAAGTTAAACGTAACTCTAAGTTTGACTTACAAATTATGGAAAGCACTTTAGTTTCTTTGACTTTTTGTGAAAAAGTTTCTTTTGAAAGGCATAAAATGTTGATTCAAATGATAACTATATTATCTATAATGGAGGAGATTTCATGTTCTTGATGTAAAATGTTATGAAAGTCAAATTAAATACTTGCATTCTTGCTTTTGAATATGTTTTATTCCAGGGCTACAAATGATTTTCCATAATAGTTAGGTCCAACTTAGAGCTCAGTTCAACTTAGAATCTATGTGAAACACCCCCAAGGATGAATAGGCCTATCTAGTGGTTGGTATTGATAATGATAGGACTAGGGAACATGACGATGAGACTTGACATACAACCGACGGGAATGCTCCCCAGGGAAGGTTAAATGTGCACTTTGTGTGCTAGATTGATTGCAAAGTGTATCCGCTGATCGGGATTATAATAATGATGATGCGCCATGAGCGTCTGAAGACGGAACGTGCGCTAAATTAGTACAGGCACCTTTATTATCAAACAAAGAAAGAAACAACAAACAAACACACGCACACATATACACACACAAACAAGCACTTTCTAGTCGTAAATGGTCAAAGTAGGTCTACACATTGGGCAGTATTCATGCAAATTAAGAAAATTATATTGCTTTGGGTTAAGAGATCACAATTGTCACTTCAGTATAGGAAGGTAATGACAATGAGTTATTCACAGGAAAAGCTTATCAAAACAATTTGTTATGTTTTTTGCATATTTTTATACGGCCCAATATTTTAATTATAATTGATGGAATCGATTGATAATCGTGCACGTTGAAATCTAGTTGTGCAGCATGCAAATTGATAATAACAGCATGACAGAATACAAGCATAAAATCAAAATAAATAGTGCTATTCGAAAGTGAAAAATATAAAGAAATGAAGGACAAACACATAAGGCGAGCATGCATGATCATGATGATGACGATGATGATGATGACGATGCAGGCAGGCCATTGATTTCCTTCCGGTGAAAAAGGAAATAAGCAAAACACATAAAGCGAGCATGATGTATATGGTATGATGACAGGCATGTGTATATAATATTTTCATTCTCTGTTTGGTTTGGGGAAGAAAAATTGGAACATACTCCTCCTCCTCCTCCTCCCGTTCCTCTATGACTTCTCCCAGTGGGCTGGGCGACGCCGGCTCGTTCTGAGAGAGCTCGGATCGAGGTCGACGGAGGACCGACTTGGCGTGATGGTGACGTTTAGACTTGAACTCGAACCGACCCTTGGAAGGTTGCTGGCGTGGTGCGCTCTATTGTGTGTAAAGTATATCGTTGTCGCGTTATTGTGACGCATTTGTGACGCGTTTATGACGCGTTTGTGTCATATTTGTAACACATTTGTAACGCCATTTTGTCGCATTTGCAACGCATAATGTTACGCGATTATGTAGGAGCGTCGTATGTGTTGCATTTGTTGAATCGTAAGGTCATATTGATCCAATTTCAGATTGAAATTTGTTGCGTTTTTGTTGCAAAAGCATCGAGTTTGTTTCACAGAATGATGGCGTTTGTAATGTGATTGTATTGAAATGTAGCATCGTGAAGTTTTATTCGGAATTATCAATGTATTGAATGTTTAGTCGTGGTGTGAGTGTAACAATTTAGCATTGTAGAAATAAGGAAGATTGCGAAGTTGTCACGAAGACAGACAGTAAGACAGTAGAGCGCCATTACCCAAGTAGAGAAATTGGGAAAGGAAAGATAGAAAGTCAAGAAGGTAAGTTTGCTTCTTACATATAACAGATCTACATTAGTAGGAAGTATAATACACATAAATATCGATATATACATTTATATTCTACCCTATATATCTAAACTGCGATACTAACATGACATAGAAAATAGAAAGATCATAATAACTAAAGTTAAGATACGTTAAGTTTATTGAATAATATTATAACAGTTGCATTAAAATCCAAGTTTCAAAGTATTAAACAAATCATGCTTTATTTATTTAGCAATTTTCTGTTCCATATAAAAAAAGATTTACTAAAATGAAACTCTTTAAATCTGAAACATTGAGCGCCTGCTCGCCCCCTGCTCGCCGAGCATTCAATTGTTCAAGCAATATTCATTGTCCGCTTTGAAACAAAGTTTTTCCTTTTAGGCACAATTTTCTTCAAAAAGAGGATGATAGAGGATGATTATAAAGTAGAAAAAGAGAATTGACAAAATCACAGCATGTGGGATAGTTACTAAGGAAGCAAAACTAGAAAGAGGACAAGACAATTAATTAATCGTCAAAATACAGTCAACCAGTGACCACCTATGGGGGAAAAAAGAAAAGTGGCCACTCTATAAAAGACAGAAAAGTGGCTACTCTATAAAGACAGGTGACCACTATAGACAAGGTCCATAACATTGCCATTTCTCGGCAGGGGATCACTTTTGGTGGCCACTATAATGCCGTTTGGCTGCTATATAGACAGGTGGCCACTAAGGCAGGTTTGACAGTATGGCAAATAAACTGCAGATTGATTGAGCATTTGGATTACTTACATCGGCAGCGCCATCACCGTTCGCCGTGCCCGGATCTAGGCTGGCCCCGTCCAGGGGCTTATCATCAAGGAGGAAAGTGTCTTCGAAGTCCTGCAGCGGGTCCACGTTGAAGAATGAGGCGATCTCTAGGGGTTTCCAGTAGTCTAGGGCCAACACGATGAAGCCGCATATGACGGCCACGAGACCTGAAGGATGAATGAAGAAAAATACACGTTCGGATGAAAGGGCACGTACCATATTAGTTCATTCAATCCTTATAAGAAGAGGGTCGATAACTATATATTATATAGTTATCGACCCTCTTCTCAAAAGGAGGAACGTGTGTTAGAAACCGGCACCGGATCCACGTTGAAGAATGTAGTGATCTCTAAGGGTTTCCAGTTGTCGAGAGCCAATACGACGAAGCCGCATATGACACTTGGACGAACACCTGGACGAACTGGGGGTTCTATATTACCAACACTAACTGCCTTTCACTGAACACTAATGCCATCCCAAATGGTGTTCTCTTCGAAGAAGACGTGCACACGACTTGGCATACATGACTAAAAGAACCGATGCGCAATATACAAATCGCATATCAAGTAGTGGGCACGTCTTCAAAGAGAATGCCATCCCAAATACCGCCAAAGATCTTACCTGCAACCAAACAGAGGATGAAGCTGGGTCCCTTGTGGAATTCCAGGATGTGATCCGCTGAGAAGGGTATCTTTAATTCGGAGCCATAGCGGATGGTGGAGTAGAGGACGTTGGCCGTCAGGAGACTGCCCCCGGTCAGGATCAGGAAGTAGGCGCCGTTGCGGATCACCATAAAGAACAGGATGTTGGCTAGAATCCACAGCGGGAAGGCGAGCCTGTTTCGGGATAACGCGGAAACGGGATAAATAATTGTATCATTCAACATTCATCTAAATAAACCCCTTTTTTTTGCAAATAAAGTGTTCATGGTTTAACGATTTAGGTTTCTCCTGGTTTATAGTAAGTGATCGGGTTTCGAGCCGGGTTTCGAAGCTCTGAGAAAGGTCTTTGAAAATGCTTCTTCCAGATTTTAATAGTCATTTTAATACATGACTTCAAAGCCAAATTCGTATGCTCAATGGTATGAACCTTCTTGAAATGCATCATATACTTATTTAATAATTTTTGCTTTGCACAGCTTCCTCACAACCATTTATTACAACAGTATGTTAATAGTGTTCAATGGTTTATAATTACGTCCGTATGTCAGTTAAATATGTTTGTGATAGCAGCCGATAATTGAGAGGATCACTCACCAAACCATGATAATTATATAGGCGTAGTACCCCGTCATTCGTTAGGTACTACTCTGTCTCTTGTGGATGATTATCTCTCTGTGTTGTGTTCACTTGTCTTTGTACATACATTTTAGGTTCTTTTTTTTCTCGCATGTCCTTACTAATGTGTGTTTGTGAATGCAGCCTGCAAATCGAGAGGATCACTCACCAAACCATGATGTAGGAGTAGTACCCTGCCATTCGGTAGGATCTCCCCCAGCGGATGATCTCTCCATCCAGGGTGAAGTACTCGGCGATCCAGAGAATAGGGTACGGCTTGCCTGACCACTGGGCCTCTCGAAACTCGCGGTTGATGCGTCCAGCTGCAATGAATTACACAATACATGTGAACTGATCATTCATTCAATCAATCAATCAATCAATCAATCAATCAATCAATCAATCAATCAATCAATCAATCAATCAATCAATCAATCAATCAATCAATCAATCAATCAATCAATCAATCAATCAATCAATCAATCAATCAATCAATCAATCAATCAATCAATCAATCAATCATTCTTTCACGCCTACATCAATGCATTTATCAATACATTAATTCCGTTAGACAGACAGTCTGTCAGTCGACAGTCAATCAACCAGTGTTATTCATTCACCCATTGTATTACTCAACTCGATCGGATTGATTTGTTGGTTCCACTGATTGGAAACTCACAATTATATTATTCTCACCTTCTCACCATTCACTCATAAAATGCATACACTGTTATAAACGAAGAACATAAAGACGGCGGAGGAGGATGGAAACTAGTAGGGGTACATTATGAGGAAGGGAAAAGAAGAGGTGAAAAAGAGGTGGAAAAAGAGGTGGAAGAAAAGGTGAAAAAAGCGTGAAAAAGAAAAAGAAACAAAAGTAGATGAATATAAAGTACTGTATGATGAATAGAGATATGAAGAAATACCTAATGAAAGAAGAGGAATGAGAAAAAGGACTTTAATGAGAAATGTCTTACAGAATCGACCGAATCCGTTCCTTCCCTGGCCTCCGTAGAAGTGGAATCTCTCGTTGTAGTTGATAATCTCGTCTGGATTAAGGGGGTCGGTTGGTTTAGCTGAAAGAACAGAAAACAATTATACTTTCTTCATTTTGGTATAATTTCATGACTATTCCCTGATTTTTCCTTGACCTTAATTAACAAATAACAGTTATAACTAATCGTTTTGGTTTATCATATTGAAATAAGTAACATCATAAAATGCTAACATGACATCATAAAATGCTAACATGACATCATGAACTCTCATAATAATAATAATAATACAACGTTGTATTATTGCGCCTAATATGAAATAATATAGAATCATCTAGGTTCTTTACAAATACAAAATAAAATAAATTAAATTATTACATTATTGGTGCAAAACTTCAATATCGACGCTAGGAGAGGTAAAGTGGGTGGTGCTCTTTTGTTTTAGTATACCCACGTGTACACAACGTACAGACGGTCATAACTTTCATCATTCTTGACTGAGTTTGTTCAAAGGTTAATCAATAACTTCTCACATACATCTTCTGATATAATTATATTATATTTTGTTTTGGGGATTCGGTGGCGTATATAGCCGTGATTGGACTGATTGGGGGCACGCAAATTATTGACGGCACATTCTATGACCATATTTTCTTGATTTTTAAAGGATTTTTTCTTGTGATGTTATTGTTTTTGCGAAATTATTGGGAGGGGAAAGCGCCCCTATCCCCTCCCTCGTAGCTACGCCACGATGGGGATTCTTCCAGGTATTCGATGTACTCACCTTTCAGTGTGATGTTGACGCTGTTGAGTCCGATCTTGACTCCTATGTCGGCATGGATCTCGTAGGGAGAGAACGCCTTGTAATAAGTCTCGACATCATGGAGCTCGGCGATTTCCCACTCCTGGCCGAACAGCGACACTGAAGGGATGACGGAACAAGATTAACTCTGGGTTATAAAGCTAAGATTAACAAGATTACCTCGGGGTTAAAGTTAAGTCGGCTTGTTGTAGTGGGGCAATTCCAAGCAAACATTGACATAACCACTGATTTTTCAAATTCGTTGTACCATAACAAATTTGGTATCAAATGAAATCTAAAAGATTGAACTTTCCAAAAATGTATTTTGTTTTTGAAAAAAAAAATTGTAAACTATTATTTTATTGTTAATATATAGCATAAATTAATTTTCAGTTATTTTCATAAAACATTCAATTAAATATTAAGCATAAAAGAACTGCGAAAAGGAGTTTTCATAAAATTTTATTTCAGTGTTGATAGGATCATTGCTTCAATATTTCAGATAAATATCAATTTCGTCATTTTCGCTCTTCGTTTCGCTTCAGTGACTGTCTCATTTACAATCATTAATATGTCACGGCGTTACACTAAAAACATATATTTTTAATATTTCTGGAAAAATATGAATGGGAATGAAATAATTTTTTGTTTTCTCTGTATTAGCCCATAGGGCTATAATATGCATGCTGCATAGCAGCATTATCTTTTACCACTTATTCAATTTGGTCACGGCGTTACGTTTTGTGTAACGCCGTGACGCTACCTACTGGATTCCCATCGACATAACACAGTAGACATAATCAAATAGTGTAAGATATTTTTTGTAGGTATGCTTGGGCATTGCTCATGCTATAATTATATGAATAGGGTCAGTTGATAATGTTTCCATCTCAAAGTTACCCGAGTCATGTATGTGTATGGGTTGTATGTCCGTCTGTCTGTATGTGCATCTGTACATCAGTGTTCTTTTTTTTGCAATATCTCAAGAATCGTTGGATGGATTTCGTTCAAACTTTGTACAATCCATGTATTTAGAGGTACGGATTATTGGATATGATTTTGGTCCATGAGGTCAAAGGTCAAAGGTCACATAGCTAACAAATATGCAAAAATTATATTATTATCTAGATAGTTTGAGAATCCTTGAAGGATAACATGATAATAATACTGGTATGCGTCCAGTGAAGTATATGACCTGATTAGGGAATGGGGTCATGGGAGGTCATAGGTCAACAGGTCAAAATATTGTTGTTGTTTTTTGTTCTCACAATTAAGTTCCAAAATCAATGTTAGAAAGCGTACTGTAGGTAAAAGACAATTTTCTGAAACTGTTTGGGGCACAGGTCAAAGGTCACTCGGATAATTACCAATTCAAAAACAAACATTTACTAACTCTGAAAGCATGTTACATGAAACAAATCACTTGCAAATATGCACTGTGCAGACCAAAAATTAAACATTTGTATGTTATTTTGAGAAACAAGGTCAAAGGTCAGATGTCAAAGGTCTCATATTTCATTGTTACATTTAAGTATGTATTTTGGTTTTAATATTTGATGGTTACATTAACTAACTTCTGAAATAGATAAGAATTTCAATTATGTCCTAAAATATTTTTTGATCAATAGAGGGCGCTGTGCTGCAAATTTGTGTCATGCGGATGATCATTTAATAGCATCTTGGTTATATCACCCATTCATCTAGTTCTTTATTGATTCTGGATCACTACATTAAAATTATATCACATTATTCATCTCTTTAATATCTCCCATATATATAACATGTACAATTCAGAGGTCACGGCGTTACAGTCACGGCGTTACAGTGCATAGACACATTTATGGTATCATATTTACTATGAGCATTGGATTTTTTCTACATTTTTATTTGGATGTTCTAGCTTGATGTCTAGTACAAAGAATCAATGTGACAAATGTGCAAAATGTTCCTGTAGTTCACAGAGTTTACTTAGTTTCTTAGCATGTAAGAAACCCATGTATTTTTGCCGTCACGGCGTTACGGCAGATATTGATATTCATAATTAATAATTTATTGGGAATTTTGGTTTTCTTGCCTATTGTAAATTATTGGTAGGATAGTGGTTACAGATGCATATCAAAAGTTGGTTCTAGATATTTAGATTTTATGAGTTATTTGGACTTTCATTGTGAGAAACACCCTCTGACCGTCACGGCGTTTGCTTGGAATTACCCAGTGATTATAAAATGAAGAGAAACAAGGCCCAAATATAAGCACATTGGATAATGCGAGAGTGTTTCTTATAATATATTAGATAGAATGCAATTTGTAGCACATCATAAGGCTCGGCGCGTTCCCACTTCCGGCTGAAAAGCTGCGACCCTGACCGGATTAAGATTAACTCGGGATTGAACTTAAGCCATGTTTGATTGCGCATCCATATGTATTTTATAGAAAAGACGGTAAGCATCGGCCGTAAATAATAATGTTGACATGATATTATGAGAGAGATGTGATTAAGTAATCAAAGCAATCATAACTTTCTGAAAAATTATGTTTCCAGAAAGTACCCATTAAACTTGTGTGAAGAAAAACAAAATTTGTATTGTTTTGCGGTGTAAGTCACATTTGAATACGAGTTTGAACTTTAAAGAAAGAAGACATGGTAATATAATTCTTTAAAATCATGCATTATTTCAAATATTATTCCCGATTCCAAAGTTAGATTAACTATACAGATAATGTAACACATTATATTTTGACTAGAAGACAGTCAAACCCAGAATATTGCTGCCAAATATGGTTGGATGGTTTGGGGGAAATGTTGTGGAAGACTACTAAGTATATTTTATGTAACAGTGTGTGTTTTTTTTCTCTATCAGAACATTTCAGTGATTGGAGCTTGAACAATAATAAAAACAACTTTTCTGCATGCCTAATAACGAAGTCCTCTTAAAGGGATAGTTGAGTTCTGGTGAGAGTACAGTTTTAGTGAAACTGAATTTTAGTAACCAAAACCTGCATCATTACATTACAAACTAATAGTTATAACTAGAAAGGAACACAAAATTACAAATGACGTAGTAAAGATCAGGGGTGGTATTCTGTAAGTTCATCCTAGAGTTGCTCTTAGGAGTTGCTCTTAAGATCAACTCTAAGAGCTCCCTAAGATGTGCCTAAGTGGTATTCTGTAAGTTGCTCTTAGGACGATCTTAGCATGAATAATGAATAATTAATTAGCTCATAAATATTCATGAGCCACGCCCATTAATAACCATTCAACCAATCATCGTCTTTGTTTTCATTGATGAACAACTAATCATTTTGCAGAATTGTCAAGTATATACCACGTGGCCACATCACGATTGATTGATTGATTGATTGATTGATTGATTGATTGATTGATTGATTGATTGATTGATTGATTGATTGATTGATTGATTGATTGATTGATTGATTGATTGATTGATTGATTGATTGATTGATTGATTGATTGATTGATTGATTGATTGATTGATTGATTGATTGATTGATTGATTGATTTGGTTCATATCGTTCATGGATATTCTTTTTTTCACATTGTTGCAAAGTATACTACAGTACTACAACATATCTTTTAACAGTATGACATTATAACAGCAATCATATTACTCATTTAAACAAACTTCAGTTAATAAAGAAATATGTAATTGAACAAACTCTCATAGAAAATAAATATAAGTTTAAGCGTCCTTTATTTCCTTGAGATGGAATTAAGATGTAATTGAGATGTAATAATATCTGCTTATCTATAAGTGTTTGAAGAAAATATTTGTTCATATTTATTTTTACATGTTTTAAATACGGACACGTATACAATTTATTGCTCAAACTCTCAAGGAGCAATAATAAAAACGTGCATTTATGAAGTCAATTTCAGTCAATCATTATGTTACTGAGCAATATAGATGGTACATGAAAGTGTGTTGCGCGCATCGTGCGCGCACCGACAACGCGCAATAAGTAATTTGCGCGCAAAATATGCTTATGCCTTAGCAAATGTGTACCCCATAGAATTAATTATGAATAAACAAACCAACCCGTTTATAAACGGGTTTGTTTGTTTATTCATATCATAATTCTATGGTGTACCCACTGTACCACACCTAGTAACAGAATAATTCGTCCAAAATTGCATTACGTCAACTGCAGTCAAACATGTCATCAAAGTGCGTTGCGAAAATGCAACGAAAGTTGTAGAGAGGAGCATGAGGGAGAATTTTCTTCTACTTTTTAAAATTGACCTTTGCGATTAATTTAGCTGCTCCTGCCGCCGCCAAAATTGATATAACAATAATTCGTCGGCCATTTTGATCACGCGTTCTAAAAAAAATTTTAAAAGTAAGTCCCCCCCCCCCCCCCCCCCTAATCAAAATAGCGTAAAAAAGGTTTTGAGCAAAATAACTTGGCAGAATTGTTTCAACACTTATTGGCTAACTTCTCTGTGAAAATGAGATTGATCCGTCAAGTCATGCATGAGTGAGCACACATTAAAGGCAAAATTGTCACTTTTCAAGTCACAAGAGTCAAAATGTTACTCATGCATGACTTGACGGACCAATTTAATGTTAAAACAGAAGTTAGTCAATAAGTGTAGAAACAATTCTGCCAAGTTATTTTGTTCAAAACCGTTTCGTTAAAAAGTTACGCTGTTTTGATGAGGGGGGACTTCCTATTTTTGTTGTGTTTAATTCAAACTAAGACTGGTTGTAGGCAGTCTTAAGATAAGATCAAAAAGTTGCTCTTATCTTCATCTACAGAATACCTCTTATCTTAGGATGCTTATTTGCATATATTTGCATACATTTACATATTCGAAAAGTTGCTCTTAAGTTAAGAGCAACTTTTCAGAGTTGGTCTTAAGAGCAACTCTAAGAGCAACTTACAGAATACCAAAGTTGCTCTTAAGATCAACTTCACCTCCTAAGATCCTTACAGAATACCACCCCAGGTTATCATTCAAAAAGAGCCGTTAAAACGTAAGAGGGCGCTCTCTTAACACTCATCGGTTTCAACCATTTTGAATAAAATATTGTGCATGTGATGCTTTGTTGAAATAGTGATTAGATAGAGAAATAACCAACAACTATTTAAATACCTATTTTTTTAACTTTTTGAAAAGAGGAAGCATTTTTTTGAATTTTTAACGGCTGGTTCAAAATTCTCTAATAAACCTGGGGCCCCAGCTTTATTACAAATTGTTATATTTATGGATATTTCAGCCGTCTCTGAACCGATTTTGATCAAACAAAATGATTTTATTATTTAAATATTATGCTCTTTCAAATTTTACACTCAGTTTTTCATTACCTCACAAAAAAATAAGTAGTCTAGCGCCCTCTCTACCAAAACTCAACTATCCCTTTAAAGTGATCTAGTAACTTTGTTGACATGTGCACAAAGCGATGAATGTTTGATACAATGTATATTGGTGTTATCTGATATGTCCACTGGGTGTTGTGTGAATTTCAAGTTAAATGGACGTTATATGGTCGAGTAATGAGCAAAAATACAAAGTGATATTCAGTAATTTATTGCACACACTTTATACACGGTTTCGATGATCCGGTGGATAATTTATCATCTGAACACTCGTAACAATCGTAAATATCTTTTTAATGAAAGGGACATTTGAAAAACCGAAACCTGTCCCATGCTTTTATTGTTAATACTTATACAACAAAGTATGAGGGAACCGCTAGAATTTAGTCCTGTAGATGTTTCTAGGACCTGGTCACGTTCTTTAAGGAGTGGTCACATTGGACACGACTCCCCACGACTAGACCCACGAATGCAGTACGCATTGGTAAAAATCTATGGCAAGCCGTTTTTAACATTTATTCCTATTTCTTGATATCAAGAATTCAATTCTTGATATCAAGAAATCGAATTCTTGATATCAAGAAATGCATTCTTGATATCAAGAAATGCATTCTTGATATCAAGAAATACTTTTCTGTATTGGTAATACTTGATATCAAGAAATAAACTGATATCAATAATTCAATTATTGATATCAAGAAATAGAAATAAATGTTAAAAACGGCTTGCCATATATTTGTACCAATGCGTACTGCATTCGTGGGTCTAGTCGTAGGGAGTCGTGTCCAATGTGACCACTCCTTAAGTCCAACGTTTTTTCATTGATTCATATTATTCTAGAAGGGTTAATAAGAAATTTCAGTTTTGTTGCAACTTTGGCAACCTTGGGTAACTTTTTGTATAAGCATTATAAAGTTAATTAGCTAATTTGCATATTTGTGAAATAAGGTCAGGGGTCACTTTCTATCTAGGAATAGTACAATATTGATAACAAACAAGTTTTCTAGGGTATTTTGGGGCAAGGATTCCATTTCCGGTGCTCGTTTGTAAATGCCATATGGGCAACACCCTGAACTCCAAGATGGCTGCCACCTCGGAAACCTCAAGCAATGCATAACATTAGCATAATTAGATTTTTTACCTAATTTGCATATTCCCAGAAATCAGGTAAAATCGTGGATATTGTGAACCCAGAAGATTAAAAAGACAAGAAATATCACTTTTCCAAGGTTTTAAGGGGCAACAAATCCATTCATGATACTTAATTTGACGTTCCACCTTGGCAACCCACATTAATCCAAGATGGCCGCCTTTGTTATTTTAAAGGAAATAATGCTATTTGCCACAATGGCATTTATTTTATAAAAGTATGATTTTTTTTACTGTAAGCAACCAACTACATTGTGATTCAAGTATTCTTAATTAAAAGTCCAAACATTATAATATCGATCTAATATAACCAAAAGAATGAAGTCGTGTATCATAACATGTGTAATTTGTGAAGCAGCCATCTTGGATTTGAGATGGTTACCATGGTGATACAGGAAAATAAGTGGGGGGGGGGGGGAAATGGATCTGTTGCCCCCCAAAACCTCGGAAAAGTGGTATTACTTGTCATTTTTACTTTCCGGGTTCCCAATATACTTGATTTGGGGGAATATGCAAATTAGGTAAAATACCTAATTATGCAAATAATATGCATTGCTAGAGGTTGCCATGATGGCAACTAATCTTTGAATCTTAAATACATACTTAGAAGTTTAGAACATAACTGACATATAATAATCTAGAATTATTGCTTATTAGAGGCTGTAGCCACTGAAAATCAATAATATTCATAAATATACAAATTAGGGGCAGCCATCTTGGAGTTCAGGGTGTTGCCCATATGGCATTTACAAACGAGCAGCGGAAATGGAATCCTTGCCCCAAAGTACCCTAAAATACTTGTTTGTATCAATATTGTACTATTCCTAGATAGAAAATGACCCCTGACCTTATTTCACAAATATGCAAATTAGCTAATTAACTTTATAATGCTTATAAAAAAAGTTGCCCAAGGTTGCCAAAGTGGCAACAAAGCTGAAATTTCTTCTTAACCCTTCTAGAATATGAATCAATCAAAAAACGTTGGACTAAAGAACGTCTCCAGGTCTAATATACAAAATATAGGACCGTCTACAGGACTAATTCCAATTGGATTTTGAGTATTTGGACAATGTTACTAAGTCCCTTTAAGAACGAAAGATGATGCATGTGCATGCATGCGTGCGTGTGTGTGCATATATGTGTGTGTGTGTGTGTGTGTGTGTGTGTGTGTGTGCGTGTGCGTGTGCGTGTGTGCGTGTGCGTGTGTGTGTGTGTGTGTGTGTGTGTGTGTGTGTGTGTGTGTGTGTGTGTGTGTGTGTGTGTGTGTGTATGGGTGTGTGTGTGTGTGTGCGTGTGTGTGTGTGTGTGTGTGTGTGTGTGTGTGCGTGTGTGTGTGTGTGTGTGTGTGTGTGTGTGTGTGTGCGAGTGTCTGTTTGTGTGCGTGTCTGTAAATGTATGTGTGACGTTGTTTATGGATGTATGCGTGTGTCTGTCTCGATGTGTGTGTATATGTGAGTAAATTATGTGCGTGTATGTATGTATGCGCTTGTACGTATGTGTGTTTTTGTGTGACACGATAAAAAAGAAACATACAAACAAAAGAGCAACATTGTTATGATTGTGATACTTACACATGATCCCTGCCCCAATGAAGAGGCTGACAGTAACTCGTATCAGACTGTAGATTCTCTATGGGATAGATCGATGAGTAGATGGGTTGGGTAGAAGGGAGAGAGAGGGGGAGTTAGGAGTTAGAGTGAGATAATAATATTCATAACATCGGTTGAAAAGGAGATGGGCCGATATTTATCAACTGCAGATAGACACACTTTCTTGTAAAGAGCTCACATACTCTGATTTTCTATATACGAAACTAGTACTATGAGCACATTTTAACACAATGACAGAATGACTTTATACATGCCTCTGTATTATTATCTGTCCACTGAAGTCGGACACCGTTGAATATTTGGTATCTAAAAATACGTATTGTCAAGCGTGTTCCGTTACTTGAAATTGCTTCTAAATGTCATCTATGCGTACACATTTTCTTCTCCAAGGATTGACAAGATCTAATAAAATTTGAATTAATTACAAAATTATAACAAAAACAAAACAAATTAATTTTCACATCAGGTTTGAAGCTCCGAAAGTCAATAGCATCTCTATTATTAAGTTACGGTGGTAACCACTGACCCCAATAAAACACCATGTCCACAGAAAGACGCGTTACATACTTTTTTTTTAGAGCTATACCTATTTCAATATCATTTTCAATATCATTTTCCATAACATGTTCTTCACCAGAGTGTGTTCATGTTAGGCCATAATATTACACGCATGAAAACTCTATAAATAAAATGATGTATAGATGATTTTGTGAACTGCTATAGGGCATACATACGTCCTGTGCATTTTTTTGTTAACCCGTTATTTTCAGACGACTGCCCAATTGTGTATATACAGGGTGGCCCAAAAAAACCGGAACGGGGCACTTCCCAAAATAAAGTACCAAAAGTATTATATCCATCGAATATTGATTGTGTCTTTTCCAAAGAACAACGATACCAAGAACATTAATTTTGGTCTTGTAGTTTTTGTTTCAGGGCGCTGTGAGTGACATCATGTCAGGTGCCCATTTTTGTAAATTTTTACCGAGTCAGTGGCAGTTATATCACACTTCCTGCCCCTAATACCATCGAACGTCCATGCCCATTCTCTCGGCACACGGCTGAGTGCACACTAACAATGGCGTGCGGATTACTCGCGTGTTCAATGGTATGACGGGCGGCAAGTGCGGTTTACCAGGCACTGACTTGGTAAAAATTTGCAAAAAATGAGAACCTGACATGGTGTTACTCACTGCGCCCTAAAACAAAAACTTCACGACCAAAATGACTGTTCTTGGTATCGTTTTTCATTGGAAAAGACACTCTATCCGATGGGCATAATCATTTTATTACTTTATTTTGGGAAGAGCCCCGTTCCATTTTTTTTGGGCCACCCTGTATATGGCATCTTATTTTGTAAACGTAAAAATAGTTTATTTAACCAAAATAATGTACACACTATTATCATGCATACATTTAAGGATCCCTTGCTATAGACTTACAGGGCTATAGATTATTTCCTAATTCTTAATGGTCATTTTACAATATTGTGTTTTTTCTGCGTTTCCCCGATAGCAGACTGTCTTTAAGACGTATTAATTTGGTCGTAAACTGGTAAACACGTCGTATGTCGTATAAAACGACGTGATTTCAACGTCATTATGACGTCTTTTAAAGATCATTTTTGACATGATAATTTGTGTCGTATAGAAGACGTCATAATGACGTCTTTTAAAGACCATTTTGACATGATAATTTGTGTCGTATAGAAGACGTCATAATGACGTCATCATGACGTCTTTTAAAGACCATTTTTTCACAATTAATTTTTTTACTAAGGACGTTGTAAAAATGACGTCTTAAAGACGTCTTTTTATGACGAAAAGACGTCGTTACCACGTCAAAATATGACGTCTATATGTCGTGAAACGCGGGTGCAAAATCTTGACCTTTTGACATGAATTTACGACGTCTTTAAGACGACGTACACGACGTAAATTAGACGTCATTTTTACCAGTTGTTGCTATCAGGGTTCTTTCTCATACAATTATTGTTGGTATATAGCAAAATATATAATGTTAGTATATATAAAGTTACTCAATATTAAATACAATACAATACAATACAATACAATACAGTAAAATGCAACGAAATGCAACAAAATAGACTATAATACAATAAAGTTAACTTTCCGTTTTTTACTAGTACTCGGTACACTATCAGAAAATCTGACCTAACTACCTGTTTCATACGAATCTCATACCATTTAAAATAGCGCTATTATAATTAAAGTAAGATATGGGTATTAATATTTGTGTCCGGCTATAGCAGAACCCTGCACTTGTTGGTAAATATCACAATTTAGATTTTCATACCATTATAAAGGTCTTATCAAAAGCTTTCATTTGATGCTTCGTTCTAACAAATTGGTCAATAATTGGCAAAGATATGATGGTTTCAATTTTACAATCATAAGTCTTTTACACACATTATGTGAACTTAAAATGCCCATTTATTCATAACATGAATTTATACCGAAGTGCAGGGTTTTGCTATTCACATTTTGTTACAGAGGTGTATGGGGTAGGCCTACATCTAATCGCAAATACTTGTTTAATATTAGGTTTGTTAGTTTTTGTCGCTGTGGATCTTGTATTTGTATTGGCATAATTTCCTCTATCTGAGCCTAATCAATTCGTTTGATTCAGCAACTGTTTAATTGGTTGTGCACATTACATACTCATATTGACAAATAAATTAAATGTAATTGAATGACATATAAATCTTGCATAATGTTTAACTACATAGTATAACTGTAATGATAACAACACCATTGTGTGAAATTAATTAATTGATTCTGCACAATGACAAATTAATAAATAAATGTTATTATAATTATGACATACACCATTACGTAATCATTCAACTACATATAATGTACTCTATAAGGATATTTATAACATCAACGTTTGTGTGAAATAAACTATCAACATTGTACTAACCTGCGATCCCCGGACCCCGGGGAGGATGACCAGGAAAGAGAAGAAGAGGATAACGAAGGCGAAGATGAACCCGACTTCGAGCACGTCGGCGGTGACGGCGGTCTTGTTCGGTGGGTAGTAGGTTGGTAGCTCCTGCTCCCTAAAGGCGGAGTACGTCTCCCCCATCTTTGTGGACGAATCAAGCGGCGTTCCCCTTATTCTGCAATCAAAAATAAGGTGCCCCCTTACTAAAAAATCGTCAAAACTTGCGAAAAATAAGGAGCAACTACGCTCGTACTTCTTGGATGTTTTTAACAAATCCGCCAGAAAAAATTATATATTGGGTTCAGTTGGCGAGTTGTTTATGCCTGGCACATGTATTACGCATAGGCTATACACACAGTGTGGTGCATGTCTATGTAAAAGCAAGGCATAACAACACAGAAATCAATCGGTGTTGAAAAGATCGAAGGTAGACCTGTGTGTTCAGGCTGGAAGTGAAGGGAGGGAAGAAGAAAAAAATGACGAGAGCGCATGAGCTGTAATTAGCATATCATTTAAATATGATTTGCATGAGCAGCTCGGCTCTCGATCTCTCGCCGTGGTACCGAGTTGAATTCAATCGCTTTCATTAGGAATTTGAACCCTTTTGTTCGGTCCCGGAGCCTTTACACAGAAAAGTTTACCAACCGTGTCGCTTTTATTTGCTCCCAAATGTCTATAGAAAAAACGGAGAGAAAATAAAAGAGGTAAAAAAGGGGAAAACATTTGACAAGCAAAATGGGTTTCTAAAAAAAAACCTCTCATACCCTACTTTTGTAAACGATGCTTCGCAACGCTCGGTTAATTCATCGGTTTTTACCATCAAACAAGCATTTTAGCCATCGAAACAAGCTCACTAGTAGAAACGTCCCTCGTTTTACTCCCTCTTCCTGTACGTGTATGATTGACAAGTCAGTGACACCCAATATGCAAATTAGCATATAGCGAAAGCAACACCCAGATGTGGCGACCGGAACTACTTTACACGATGACGATTGCACAACCAAAACAAACTTTACCTAATTTTCCCCCTGTCGCTAGCCCTTTTGTCATACAAGCTTTGCACACACTAGTTACATCCTCATTAGCATGAATTCACAATAAGTCCATTAGAAATAGAACCAAAGAAAAGGGGGAAACTGAAACACTGAACAAAAACAAACAAAACTTGATTATGTGATATAAAGTCTGGTTGTTACTTGTTTATTACTGACTGAGTATCAGTTATTGCAATCAATTGCAAGTTACAATTAATTGTAAGTCAGATCATGTGTTCTAAATGCGCAAATCTGATTGGTTGAAAAGTGCAAATTTTCTGACTTTTAATCAATTGTAATTTACAATCGATTATATCTCATTCAGCAACGGGGCCATTATGTTGTTTATGTGGGAGTAAAAGAGTGCACAAAAAACAACTCTCGTATTGACGCGGCTAAACATTTCGTGACCCACATTATTGTTGAATTTAATTACATCGAAAAGGTTTTATTTATTAACCACAACATGTAGATATATCTGGATTTCTCGGGCGAACACACAATTAATTACATTCAAAATTCGAATCACAAATGGACAACTATTTGAACGTATAGCAAAGGATAATAAACAATACTTAAAAATTAGGAGGGAAATGCTGATAAAATTTAATTATCTACTATAAAAAATAAAAAAAAAACCCTGTGTAATAATTACATTATTTTTCTTAGCAGAATCTTCATTGGAGCCACAATAATTGTACTAATACAAACAAAACACGAGGCATTATTACCGTATACCAAAAAATTGAGTTATTTTGTATAAAATTATCAAACTTCTTTCTATAGAGCTTCACCCAAAGTACGGCTATTAATGATAATAATAATAAAATAATGGTGGCTACTTATATAGCGCACGTTTCGCCTTTCGACGCTCGCGGCGCATCACTATTATTACCCCGGTCATCAGATACATACTGCACTCAATCCAGCACACAAAGTGCACATTGTCCACTCCCTGGGGAGCATTCCAGCTAGACAACCTCGTAGGTGCACACAGTGCTAAGTAACTCCTTTCCATCCTTCCGGGTACCCATTTATACACCTGGGTCGAGAGCAGCAAATGTGGATAATTAAAATTAGGTTTAGGGGAAAAAATCTTATCGAACAAGGAAGGACATGAATTAAACTCATCTCGGTTCACCTAGTTAAAGTACATTGGCACATAATTAGAACTAAGTTTCTATATATATATATATATATATACATGATATAATTGTCCAGTTTGTGTAGGCGTGATGCATTAGACCTATGTCAGAAAGAAACCCTTTCTCTATTTTAAAGAGGTTAATTCCTAGCAAAGGCGCTAAATCCACTTTTTCAACTTTGGAGAAAGGCAGGTTTCTTTGACAAATTTTGCACAGATGACTATTGGAATATGAAAATGGAACGTTTATTTTGAATTTGTTTGTGAAATTTGTTTCAATACTAATAGGCACGATTATGCGATTAGAAATTCAAGCAATAGTATCAGCATTGCCTTTCTTCTTCACAGTCAAAGCAGTAGACACTTTAATACGGCGTTGGCTGTGTATTTTTATACCCTAGTACTGTAGTCACACACGTCTGGTTTGGTGGTGTGACTAGGCCTCAGTAATTTGGGGTCCGGTTTCCCGATTCGTCGGGGTCTGTTTCTTGTTCTTCGGAGGCATATCCAGAAGAGCAGGGACGATTCTAAAATATACAGTCAGTCTTACAGGCATGTCTAAAGTTCAGGGTCCCGTTGCAAAAAGAGACGCAATCGATTGCAAAGTTGCAATTAATTGCAAGTCCGAATATTTGCGCATTTTAACCAATCAGATGAGCGCATTTAGTCACATGATCGGACTTACAATTATCGCAACGTTACAATCGATTGCATCTCCTTTTGCAACGGGCCCCAATTTATTACAATTTGGTATGTTTTTGTGGGTCAAACGTTTTCCGTTTCAATCTTACGACCAGTCTAGGGCCCCGATAGAGATACGCTTACGATTGTAAGTTACAATTAATTTTGAGTCAGATCATGTGTTCTAAACGCGCAAATATGATTGGTTGAAACGCGCACATTTTCTGACTTACTATCAATTGTGACTTACAATCGAGTGTATCTCTTTCTGCAAAAGGGGCCCAGTAGCCCATTTCATAAAACACTTGCAAGTGTTGTAAGTGTCCAAGTATTGTAACTATTTGGTCAACAGCCAATCAGCATGGTGCATTGCAGCTGTTGCCATGGTGGTTATAATAATTGGACACTTACAACAATTGCACAAGTTTTATGAAATGGGCTACAGATCTTATTGGCCGAACTGTGTCTAAACCAAATTTATAGAATATCGAATATATACCGAATGGATTTTTTCCGGCAGACAAGCTTGGTCGTCCTAATCATACAAACACGGAAGTGAATACAAAAATTGGCATCGGTAACTGAAATCTATAGCACCCAACAAAGTCATTCATATATTATCAAAGTTATAAGACAGTCATAAATTATCAACATTTAAGTGAAGAACATCAATAGTTTTAGTACTTTCGATGATAGATCAATTTGCTTGGAATATGAAACTAAGTCTCTTACTTTTGACTCGATCCTTCTAGTATGCGTACGCAATGGAAAGTACTTAGAATGAATTCCAAAACATGATATACGAATGTTGATCTCATTGAGTTGATCAGAATGATGTAAAGGTCGTTGGCATCATGAAAGAGAGCGTCCTGGCATGCTAGGGGGGAATATAACGTTCATATCGAAAATAAGGAGTTATGCTGTTCCATTTCAATATAGTCACTAAAAATAATCAAGGCGATGAAAAGATTGTATAGCTTGAAGTGGGCTCTTTGTCCATTATGTATGTATGCTGATTTATGAAAGTACGTTAAAGGGGTAGTGCAGTTTTGGTTTGGTAAGGCTGAATTTTAGTAACCAAACCTGGACAGTAACATTATAAACTGATAGTTATAACTCCACCATGCTCGAAAGGTATACAAAATTACAAACGACTAAGTAAAAAGCCCATTATCATTCAAAAAGAGCCATTAAAACACAAGAGGGCGCTCTCTAAAAAGGAATTGGTTTGAACCATTTTTCATACAAAATTATGCATGTGATGTTTTATTGAAATCATGATTAAATAGAGAGATAATCAACAACTAATTAAAAAACGCTTTTGAACATTTTTGAAAAAGTGTATGCATTTTTTAAATTTTTTGAAAAAATCATCTAATTATTTGGGCCCCAAATAATTATAAGATCAGATATACTTATTGACATTTCAGCCGTTTCTGGACCGATTTTGACCAAATAAAGTTTATTCTGCCATTAAAATTGGGGGTGTTTCACAAGACCCTAAGTTGAACTCAACTCTAAAGTTGGACTTAAAAAGTATGGAAAGCCATTAGTTTCTTTTTAGTTTCTTAAAAGTCCATTTTCAAAGGCATAACATGTTGATTAAAATAATAATAAAATGTTCTATAATCAAGGAGATTCCATGTTCTTGATGTAAATTTAAAGACAGTCTAAAATACTTGCATTTTTGCTCTTTAATATGTTTTATTTTAAGGCTACACATGGCTTTCCATAATAGTTAGGTCCCACTTAGAGTTAAGTTCAACTTATGATCTTTGTGAAACACCCCCCTGGGAAGAGAGCAGTTAATGTGGTATAGTTTATTTTCCAACATAATTTGGTAAATTGTAAAATGATATGATACATATAGGTATCGACCTTCACTTTGAATAGACGAAGGGTGGGACCAAATCTACTGCGACACTCTCAAAACAATTTAAACGTATATAACAAAATATAAACCACAGTGCTAACGCAAATGTTGATATATCAATGACATAACGCGAGCAAAACGCACACATTTGTCACAATGTCAGTTGTAGGGACATGGATACTTTTAAATTAGCAGAAAAATGTCTTTGTTCGAATCGTTCATCGGCTATACTGAACATGACAAGCCTTTCACACCGATTTGCACTGTTATTTCTTCATCTACCTCTTTTTATTACTTGAACGGTAAAAATGTCGTTAGCATTATTTCAATGAAATAATAACAAATACATTCAATAATCAAAGGACAATTGTGGGGACATATATATAATAGTAGAACAAAATTATGTTGGTCTAATAAAGCATTCACCTGCTAGCCAAGTAAACATGGAGCAACCTTTCACACCAATTTGCGCGCTGTTTCACCCTACAACCTCCCATATAACATGAAATGTCAACATATCATTAGCATTATTTCAATGACATAATGCACAATATACACAATTATCAGAATGACAAATTATTGCGGCATCGTGGGGATATACTATAGTAGAAGAAAATAATTTTGGTCGAAGCAGGGAGGGGGGGGGGGGGGGGTGTCCTGGGTTCCGAGCCCCCCCCCCCCCCCCCCCCTCCTTGTTGTATTGTTGTTGCTTCGTTGCTGCTTGTTAGCCAGTAGCTTTGATTTTGGGGCTTTAAATAGCTAACACAATTCAAAAGCTTCCGGGGGTTCTTGCCGTTGGGCCCCACCAGAGGCTCTTAGTAGCTGGTGAGGTTCAAGTTTTGCCGGATGTGGTTGTGTTGCGCAATTCTTTGTCCAAGAGCATAAGCTCGATATGTCCAAACCCGGACATTTTTCAGAACAAGCTGAAAATTGAAAAATAGGTACAGAAAAATGTGTAGACTAACGTACTACAAGTCCCCAAAAATCCCCCTTGTGAATTTTCTAGAATCCAAGATGGCGTCCACATTGGCCACCAATTTCAATTTTTCTTCCATAATTTCTTTTCTAGACAGGGCTGGAAAGCTATTAAAGTGTCTAAATAATTATATGTTTTCAGATACAAGCAATATGTTAAAACAATTATCCAAATGTTTAAAGTTTCAGAAGTATCCTAATCCTAGAGCTCATCGTTGTAACAGCAGCTTGTTACGGAAATAAACAAAATTTGTATCCGTATTAGTTTCAAACCAATTACCATAACTTGTATTCAAACAATACAATAAGCACACATAATTGAATGACCCATCATGTGGATTGGCAGATTCGTTCAATTTGTTTCAAATGTTAACAGTCAACAGATAATGGCACATGCAGCCATACCGTATTGTGTGTGGAGAGTTTTTAATCGAACGTGAGGATGATGTTTGTTAATGAATTAACGTTTTTGCCACTCATTCCTATATGCATTATTTTCGTGCTGGCAGCAGTTAATTTAATGACAGATATAATTAACCATTATACGCCCTGAGTAATGCAGACTATGTGGTGCGGTTTTCAGAGATTATCTCACCCTACTGTAAACTATCCCAATATTTTGTGATCGATTAAGATAAACAAAATTAGTTCTTGGTAACATTTATAACGGTATCATCAATTTGAATCGTCGCTAAATTTACTGAAAAGAATATCAACGATTCGTGTAACAGATAATGTTTGTTTAATTATTCTTACGTTTGCTGATATATTAAACGTATGAACTGTGAAAAATACAAAATAATAACATAGCATCTGTCATATTTCCCAGTCCAAAGTACTCGTGAAAATTGCATTGGTGAACATTATTCCTGACAAAAATATAATCTTAAATAGTACAGAACAAGGAGAGCAGATGTCGCTAAACGGGAATTGAATATGAAAACAAATATTTGTAGTATCTCTTATGAACCGTTCATGTTAATTTTCAGTTTATCTGGCAATATATGTTATCATGTATCGTACTTGATATACTAACAATGTTGGTTTTCTTCTCATTTTGACGAAAACGTTTGAAATGGTTAATATACAGCTCCTGCCATATTTAACATATTTTAAATACGATAAATTCCGTTTGTTACAAATTATACCTAACAGAATTCACAAACTTATAAAGTACATACATGTTCAGGAACATATTTTGCCAGATAAACTGAAAATTGACATGAACGGTTCATAAGAGATACGTTTAAAATAATTATGCACATTATAGAAGCAATGAGCACCTGCAATATTTTGACCGTCCCGAATAAACATGTTCAATGACATTAGTGTCAAAGTATTATATACCTGGCGAGACAAACATCAATCTAAGAAAAGCGCCTAATCAAGTCTCGGAGAAAAGATTATTTAGAGTTATGCACAGTCGAATATTTGAACATACGAACCCCTCTCCCACCTTGCTTAGCGGCGATCAACCCTGCCGCCCTCCCCTCCCCCCCCCCCCCCAAAAAAAAAGAAAAGAAGAAGCTGATATAAATGTTAAAATAATTCCCCTAATAGGTATTTTCAAGCATTATTCTTTTCAGACTAGCTCTTTATTGTTGTTTCTTTCATATACGACAATAATTTCACAACTGTTGAATTCTGACAAAAGGAGGGGCGGTATATTGTATGTTATTCACACCAACGAATTCACTTTCAATAGTTACAGCAATAGTTACACCTGGATAATTGTCATGCACATTATGCATGTCGATAACAAATAACCTATTTTAAACTTAGGGAGACTTACTAGAAATATAAATACAAATGAAAATTGACAAAGACAATTTTGGCTTTCCCTGAATTCGAATCCGAGACCTCCAGATTGCTGGACCGGTGATGTACCAACTGAGCTAGTACGCAAAATGAGCATGGAAATGGGTTTCAGGGACGAACAGCCTTCACAGGAGCTTTCTAGCTCAGTTGGTAGAGCACCGGTCTAGCAATCCGGAGGTCTCGGATTCGAATCCTGATGAAGCCCAATTTTATTGGCTCATTTTCAAAATTTGATTTGGTATACGTTTTATATCACGACAATGGGCAATTTCCAGTATGGTTGTTTAAGGCCGGTGTTACTGTTTATTAAACTTGAAGTGACTTGGCATTAGTATTGTGTAGATTGGCCTCGAATTTATCCATAATTAAAACTTCTCTTCCCGGCAGACGGTGTTCTTATAAAATATATTATAGGTTTTCTCGGCCAATTTCGTAAGCTTCTTATTCGTTTTGATAAGCGTGTCATTCAATTTCGCGAAATTGAGCTGAAGGCTTGCAATTGTGTTCAAAATAGCATTTTGTTCATACGATTTAGCTCTTCGGTCAAGTGATTTACCACGTTTAGCATTCCAATTTAAAGGTATACCGACAAGAAAACTACCTCAAAATTGTGTTATACTCATCTATAAGGTAGATTTTCATGAAGATACTAACAAAAACCTATTTTCCTCGTGGGAAAACCCGGTAAAATGAAAAAATCAACTTGAAAATTCACGTTAGGAACCCCCGTAAAAAAATTGAGTTCTGGCGAAGAAAAAATTACGTCATCTTTGTGACGTCACATAATGACAATCTCAGTACAGCTTGGTACTATATGTCATAGACGTGCACGCTGAGTGCAATACTCACGTTGACATATTATTTCGATTTGTTTCAATATTTGCAAACATTTGTTTAAGTTTATATCATGGAGGATCCACACTCAGATGTGTTGCAGCATGGATTTCTTTGAAAAAAAGAGTGTGGTATATAAATATAGGCACATATTCAAAGCTATAAACCTGAATCAAAGCCGGGATTTCACTATACCTTAAAAAAAGAAACACGCTATTTTCATTCAATTTCGCCAACGGATTTCACGGAAGGTGGTATTACGTAATCACGAATTTTTACGAAATAGAAACACGTTTTAAAGCGAATGTAAACAAAATGTTTTTGAATGATCGCTATATGAATTAAAATGCTAAAAACGATTTTGAACTGCAAAATACAGCTGCGGTGACAAAATCGGCGAAATTGAATGCACACAAAATGAATTCGTGTGGCCAACTTACGAAATTGACCGAGAAATCCTATATTAGTTACAATACTAGATCCCTTTGAAAAAAACATCGAATTGATAGTGTATACACACTTGGCATGCGATGTATTTTGACAGTCACTGCATGCCATCTCG